>JAGVSQ010006394.1:0-16438 GCA_022683975.1 Rhyacophila evoluta
CGACCCGGGTTTCGCCTTTCGACGTCTTCAGGCTACATTATATGTGGGCAGTGAGCGAACATATAACACACTATTGATATTTTTAATGATGTTAATCTCCAGTATATAGATTTCTGCAATATGAAGCAATTTATTGGCAGATTTTTTCGTAAGAATTGTTTCTAAGTCAGGTGCTTAATCTTGAATCTTTGGACATTAAAAAAAATCTTGCAGCTGTAGGAATCTAGACCACAGATGCTGACTTATTGGCTACTCATGATCTTTTTTACACCGTTTTTACTCCTAAAATAAATTATATGGATCTACATTTTATAAAAGCGTCTTAACAGATTATTTTTTACGAGAGTTGTTCGTCAGACAATTGCTCAAACCCAATGAGAAATCAGTCATGCATTTTTGATTTTTCGAAATCAAACACGCATTTCCTCGATTAGTGGGCGTGCACAATAACTTTTACGCTACCTGGGAGACCAGACAATTAATACAACTTGCAAAAATAGTTATATTTCAATAAGATTGAGTCAAAATATTGTAATGATATATAGGTTAGCGTGCGGGTTTTGCCACAGATGAGTGCGAGCTCAATTATCATATCTGTTGAAACAAAAATAATGAGCTCGATGTCCATTGGGAAGACCAATTGTTCCAACCATTTCTCGTGAATAATTACCTGTCAAAATTTACGTTGAGAACATCTGTATTCTTTCATTTTAAAGTTTATCAAAAATTGATATAGATTGCGGTAATGAGCATAAAATATTAAAAAAAGCGTCAAACTGTCTTTGGTTCCTATAAACTATAAAGTTTCTTTTGAAAATATTGCTTAATGGTGTGTTAATATTTTTATATGGCTATACTGAACATATGAAACTGAATTTGATCTTAAAAATGATCTCGAGCCAAGCGAAGTGAAAGGAGGCTTTTACTTTGGTACTTTGACAAGTCAGGTCATAAATAATGCGTGTAAGAATGGATCGTTTTCTTCCCTCAAATATCAGATTCACGGGGTATATCATAAGGCGTGTATAATATACGCAGATTTTTTTTTAAATATCTCTTTTTTTGATATCTGTATAACAATATATTTCGCTAGAAAATCACTTAAAAAATATAGCATAAAATTATAATAAATATTTTTCAAGTTAAAAAATGTCAAGTGAACAAAATAAGCGATAAAATTTATTATATTAGCAAATAATTAAATGTATTAAAGAAACTTTACTTTTCATTTATACAAGATATGTATTTCAGTTATTTTATAGGTTACGTATCTTTACATAGCATAGATCCATATACTTTATTTTTGAATTGGATTTCTTCACTGCGTGGATCTGTTGGAATAATTTTTTCAAGAAAATGCGTACAAACATCTCGTTGATTATTATTGAAATTTCGCATTTCGCAGCTTAATATTTTAAAGTTAACGATAAAATGTCCTGTTTCTATACCATTTTTGCTCTAAAAGTGAAGATATCTACTCCGAAAAAATCTCCACAATGCAAAAACATGCCTTGACCGATAAGTTTTTATGAGAATTGTCCTGTATTTTTTTTCTAAATTGAACAGATTCATTGGATTAAGCGGTGTGCACCTTAACCTCTACACTACCAGGGAGACAAATAATTCAATTATTAAATAGTAATGTATTAATATGTTTGTTAAAAAAGGCTACCATTCATACTTATTGACTTATTATGCTTTAAATAATACAAAGTTATAAAACTTTTACTTTTTAAAATGAGCTTTACTAGAAAGTTGACTGAAAATTCTGTTCTCAACATGAATATTGATAGATATCAGGTGGCATTGGAATCATGCATACTCTAATGCACGTTATTGAAGATTATAGAATGTTGTTTTTGAGACAATTTTGGCCGATTGAAGAACGCATTACGTTTGTTATTCCAAAATATATACCTGCATAATAATTATAAACACAAAACAAGAAGGAAATACACATGTAAAATATAACAATACACATTTTAAATTGGTAGCAGACAAATAATATATTGTAGATTCAGTTATTTAAAAAAATAAATTGAATGTATACGGAAACGAATACGTTTATATTTTATTTATAAACTGAAAATAATTCATTTGCTTTTATTGTTCGCGACAATACTAGTTCATAAGCCGATAAATTCAATGGCTCATCCAGTTCAATCGATTCAGAATAACAACTGTCGTATAATAGAATAATTCATGCGTTGACGTAATGAATCGGCATTGTTTAATAAATCCCCATAGATTTTCCAGAACAAAAAAAAAAATGTGAGTAAATAAAAAAAATATCCCTCGCGTCAAAATAAAAAGACATATCTGGAAAACCTACAATGCAGAGAAAAACCTCCATAACAATGAAAAAAAAGCGTCATAGCGAACCAAAATGAAAATTTATCTCCGTGTACAATTTATTTTTGTTTGCTTGATGTAAAAATTTCAGGTCTGCAGGTGAATGTGCTTTTTTATTCATCTGTCCTTGTGAATGCAATATTTTTTCACATAGTTGCGATAAGATTTATGCTTCGTTTGGCTTATATGATTGCTTTTAATCTTTTGAACGAAAAATACATTTAAAATTCATATCTAAACATTTAAACATACCTGTCACATAGATATAGTATTAAATATTTGAAAGAAAGTAACTTTAGTGTATAAACTTAACGAATTAGTAGATTTAATATTAAAATTTTACTTAATTAAATACATGAACTATGAAAAATAGCTTTTACATAAAGGGAATATTTAACCACATATACTGACCATACATATTTTATTACAGCAGGTTATATAGTTCTCCAGCAATATGGAGACTAATTTTAATTTTTTTAACACGAATTAATTTTCACTTTTTTATTTGACACAGTCATATAGCTTATTTTTTTTAATTTTGTTAATATAAGATTATAACTTTCGGCTTATCAGTAAATACGCTTACACCTCAATCACCATAGGTACAACAACATATATAATATATCGTCGTATTATTGGCGAAAGACGTTAAAGTAAAAAAGTGATTTTTGAGATAATTGAGTTTTAATGTTTGTTAAATACATTTTACGATAATTTCTTAAGGTATAATGTATTATTTGATAGAAATTGTCGTAAAATGTTTTCAAAAAAGAGATTCATACATTAAAATTCCATTTTCTTAAACTCACTTTTTTACTTTAACGTCTTTTGCCAGTAATACGACGATATGTGGCACGAAACATACAAACTTAACCTGTAATCTGCTGAAAATCTAGTTCCAAATATTTTATTTATTTCTGTAGATATGATATACAGCAATTTCATAAAATATATTAAAAGTTTCATTAAAAATGTTATTAAAAATAGAATGTTGTTGAGTATTTATTGTCATTGAATAAATAATACATGCAAACAACTTGAGCAATATATTTCAAAGTATAATATGAGAAAAGCACTTTTTCTGTATTTATTTTACTTATATTATTCCTATAAAAGCCTTTTGAAGAAAGGTATTTCCATGCTCTTCTCACCAACATATTCTATGGTGAGAAAAGACTCTTCTCTGAATCTCATAAAATTTCTCAGAACTAAGTTATGTAAACAATCTTTAATAAAAAATCAGGTAATTATTATGAATTTTACTCAAGTTTTCTATATTTTTTAGCTGGCATTATTTGATAATTTAAATGTACAAATATTGTTTTTGTGTAATAACTTGTGTATAGATATAGGCATTGATATATTATGACGACATTATTTCATTTAATAAACATAAAGATATTATTTGTACCCATAAAAACAATCTGAATAAAGCTATTGAAGAGACCGAGCTTGTAATGAAATGTACGAGTAAAGAAAGTTTTTGTATGCTTAACAAACACAGAAAACTTTTGAAAAGCTGTAACTGACTGTGATTTCCATTACCAGGTACTTTCACGCCAGAGCAAATAATACAAATGGACTCTTTCAGACCGTCGTAAAGTAATCATTAAGCGGAGCACAGTGTGTCGCCGGAGTGTTATTGAAACAAATACCATTTATTTCCTCGCATAAAAGTGTGTCCGCGACACGAGAGATATGGCCGGGATGATAAAAGCTTCGGTTGAAAGCTTTCGTTCACATTTGCCACCCCTAAGTAATAATCCTCGTTCACACGGCACTGATTTGCCAAGTGAAAGAGATTTGATTAATCATTAAATCTGGTCAACTCATTCAATTTAAAACTTACATGAACTTATACGATGATAATGATTACTATAAAAAAATAATATAAAATAAACACGATGAATCATAATTATTAAAATAAGTTCGTAGCGGATAAGAAAAATGAACTTATTTGGTTTCGGATGTAGCAAGATTAAATATTACTGTTCCATAAACTTAAAAAAAATAAGACATTAGTATCAACATAAAAAATTTACTTTTTTAAATGATCCATTTGCCTAAGCAGTATGATAAAAACTGTATCAGAACTCAATCGATTATATGATTCATATTTTATTTTTCTAGCATTTTAGCCAGCTGAAACCTTATAAAAGATTTATTTAGGATAAAAAGTTGATATATTTCAATAAAACATTGAGTAAATAATTAAGATTCATATTTAAATCTTAAGTTGGCATTTGTTTAAATATTTAAAAAATCTGCATACGTGAAGCAATATATGAAGACTGTAACAAAATACTCATCGAAAAATGAAGTTAAAACTTAGATCTGAATAAACTTTTTAATAGACCTAATCTTTGAGTGTCATATACATTACACTACAAAGTAATGTGATTGATATCTTTAGTTTCCTTTTCACATTTACACAATGGATTGTCAACTTTCGCAACACGTGCCAAATATTCTGCCGCGTTATAGTGATTTGCTCTACAGCGGTTATTAGTGGCCATAAAATCACGGGGG
Source organism: Rhyacophila evoluta (assembly GCA_022683975.1). Taxonomy (NCBI): domain Eukaryota; kingdom Metazoa; phylum Arthropoda; class Insecta; order Trichoptera; family Rhyacophilidae; genus Rhyacophila; species Rhyacophila evoluta. Next base: position 4,882 of record JAGVSQ010006394.1, read on the forward strand.
AGTCTTTTGCGAGCATATCATGCTGAGTTTACAACCTGACAATTATATATTAAGAAACAGTTTGTGAAAGAGAGGATATATTAAAAACATAGACATTCATATTTTAGGCGAATTTTGATTCGAATCGGACTTTAAGTGACTTGATAGCTTTTGTTCCGTTTATTAATACACATAGTTAAATCGAAATTTTGTTAGTCATGATAATTTTTGCTTTTTTTTAATTTTATGCCCATTGGATTGAGCAATTATCTGACAAACGATTCTCGTAAAAAATAATCTGTCAAGACGTCTTCGCATTACAGAGATCCATATACTTCACTATCGAAGTAGATATCTTCACACTGTGTAGATCCATATGTTCCAATTTGAGAGCAAACGTGATATACAAAAAAATAAAAAAAATCAACACCGTCTTGCGGTGTTAGATGGTCAATAATAAATTCATATCATACATTCTCACCAAATGAGAAATATGGACTGATAAATGATAGCCAAATGAAAATGGTGGCTAAACCGATTCGGCCTGGTATATAAATATTGGTAAACAGACAACTGCACACATGACAAGTGCTCACATGATATATGCGCACACATTGAAGTCCTCACACTAAGACAAAAAATAATATTAAGACATTTTATACTTAATTTACGTAATTATAGTATAGATAGATTTTTATTTCAATGATACCTACCTATACTATAATTACGTAAATTAAGTATAAAATTTCTTAATATTAATATTTGTGTTAGTGTGAGTACTTCAATGTGTGCGCAGACGTCATGTGAGCACTTGTCATGTGTGCATTTGTCATGGAACCATAAATATTTAAGAAAAAAATTAACGACTGTTAATGTTATGTAGATAAGTTTTGTTCTTAAAAAATAATTGTTTCAAAAATATTTACAAAACATTGATCAAAATCAAACAAAAGATCACTTTTTTTAAATTTTGACATGCATTAAAATAAGGGTAGTGTGAACGTGTTGTTGGTTTTGACCTCCTCGATTGTTTCATCCCCCATTTTATATACCCATACATGACACTGATTTTTACTTTTGCTTCCCTTGCTCGGTTTGTTATCTAGTATAAGTATACACGCCGCTTTATTTAAAGTATTTTTATGTGCACCATTCCATTTTTATGGCTTTAACCCATTTATTAGTGAGTTAATTTTTTATGCAGACACGTTTTAAACACTAAAATTTTTCACTGCTATTAATTCAATGAATATCATAAAATCAATCAAGTTAGATTCGCCGATTTGTAAACAATGTCTTTTTATTTCCATGCAACGAACAAAATAAACTGAAAAGTAAATGAAAAAAAAAGAAAACCAAATACATCCTGTAAAGTAACCAACAGTTGTAATCCTACACGTTCGAATCCCAAATGTAATAACAGAGGAAGTATAACTGATTATTACTAAATTACTAAATGCTATGCACAAAAGTATAACATTACGGACAGACGTTAAAAAATTAACACGTGGTACATAAATTTGATATGATATTTATTTAATAATGTGTACACTTATTTCGAAAAAAAAATGATTTGAAACAACATAAATACGTTTATTACATAAAAAATAATACAAACGAATTTTTGCTCTAATGTAAAGTTGCACTTTTGTAAACACATTTTTTGTGTAGTTACGGGAGAAGAATGCGTTGCCAGAGGTTATGAAAAATTCAACCAAACTAATATCATTAAATTGACACAACTCTGCTAAGTAATTTTATTAAAATGAATTCAAACAGCCGAAGTAAAAGTCATAAATTGATATCGGGATTTTTTGCGATTAAAATGTTTTGTATTAATAATGAACAATAATGCTTTATATGATTGATATATTCTTAAAATTGTATATCCACAATTGACAAGTTTCTATATACGAGCATGCATGTATGATTTTTTAAAGTGCCCCACAAGAGACAGTAAGAGTGTCATTTTAACCATAAGATACGTTAAGAAAGAGACTGCTTGAAAAATCTTTTGAACAACTCTTGAGTTGTTATATTATCTTCAAGCTAGAAAAATTGTGAAAATGACATTTTTATAGTTCGGGAAAGTAATGTTTTTAGCAGATTTTGCTGTACATTTTAAAATATATGATTTAAGAAGATGATATAAACACTTGTAAAAAATATATTAAATAGGTAACGATGCATACAATATATATGTGTTAAAATTTTGTAATATTTTACGTGAATCATTATTATTTGATCTAGGTATAATTAAAATGTATTTTTTCACTGTAATTCATTTATTATTCATGTATGTATTTTACTTCACTTTCAGATTGGATATTTTCACAGTGTGTAGACACATACATTCCACTTTGAGGGCAAAATGGTATAAGAAGAAGAATTTACTTCAGGAAATTATTATGCATAAAATCCTACATTCTGATAAACTATATGATAAGCTTTTTCAGTCATATAGATTTCCGCAATGATGAAAGTTTTGTGTGGATATAACAGACGTAAAATATTTTTGGTCATATTTTTTTGAGAGTTTAACTTTTAATCTGACACGGCATAAAATCATGTAAAGTAAAGAACATAACAAAGCGAAGCGGTAAAATAAAGCAAAATATAAATATGAGGCTTCTTAATTCCTAAATATCTTATGTTATCTCATAAAAAGATTATTTAATAATATTCATAATACATTGTATAAGAATTGAATGATAACTCTAAATCATCGAATATATAGTATGGAATATAGATGTTTAAAAATAATGTGTATTATATTGAAAATGATAAATTATTACTTCCACATAAATGATAAATAGCCAAAATTTCATATTTTTACTGAACTATTTTCAATAATTTTATGTATTTATGGTTTTATTTTTTTAGTTTTTAAATAGATGAACTTCATCGAATCAAATTCATAATTTCATGCCTTCAGTGAAATGTACTTTTCTGAATCTACATAATAAAACATTAAAATCATGAAATTGTGAATACACATATGGAAGTTTACCAGTTTTAAATAATTTAGAATTTAAAATCAAATTCTATCAAGCACCATCAGTCGAAAATATTAAACATATATTATTTAATTTATTGTATATCTTCAATCCCAATAAACTAATCGATAACTAACTAACATAACTTAACCAAACCAATTAATCCGGTAAGATGAATATTTTTTCCATTTCTTTATATTATAAGTCACATGTGTACATACTGTGATGATTATTTATTACCATGCATTTTATAAAAATCGAAAAGACTTTTTGCTATAAGCAATTAATTTAGATAATGGTTATTCAAAATAAAAAAGTACTTTTTCACAAATACAGTGATATATAATTATTATATTTATAATATACGTCAAACAAGAAGCTTTCATCCAACTCTCTCGCTTTACTTTGACGCGATACTTGGCTGTGTTTTTAACCGAAGCCAGTTGGAATTTCTCAGTTTTACATACTTACCCAAAGATCTCACGTAACAATGCGTAGAATGCCTCTACGTTACCCACGCCCGAGGCTCTACGCCATAACATATGTAGAGTGTTCATAGCTTCGTATATGTATATACGGTAGTATGCCTTAGGAATTATACGACCAATCCCTGGATCGTATACATTTATGTTACTAAATTTTATAATAACATTTTTTGTATAGCATGTTTGCTTCGAGAATGGAGCATATAGCCCGACACAGCGTGAAGGTATCCATTACAAAAATATATTATATGGATTTTTGCAATGTGAAAGCGCGTCTTTAAAGAATTTTTTTTCAGATAATTGCTCAACTTAACCGGGAAGATAAAATGGGATGATATAATGTGTATACGCTTAAAATTTTTAATAGAAAACTTTTTGAATCTGAATTTAACAGAGTAAATACGGATACAAATTGTTTTAAAAATCAAGCAGCACACAAACATTATGAATATAGGTTTTAGCAATAATTATGCAATAATTTTTATCATAAAATTTACGGTCATTTTTTTAGTATGTCCGCTCCAAAAATGGAGTATATGAATCTCAACGGTTAGAAGATAACCAGTACAGAAATTAAGTAAATGAATTTTTCTATTGTCATATCTTTAAACAATATCAATTTAAATAAAACTCACATATTATAATTTTGAAAGTCATGCAGTTGTGCTTCAACAGACTAAAAAACTTGTTGCAGATGTCCTTGGAAATCCTCAATCCAAGTTTTCTTTTTTTCATAGCATTCTGACGTCATACAGTCCTATAAGATTTACAAGATGTATTCAGCGAATTTAAATGATGTTGACATGGCTGAAGAGATGCAAAACAATTAACGGGTAACATATAATCTCAAAGACACCATGGGGTGATTGTAATTATGCTCTACATAGAGAAAAGATATGACAAAATAAAGATATACATTTCTATCAACACATTTTAAGCTTTAATGTTGCAAATAAATAAAACGTAATACTCAGTAGCTTGACAAATCAGAATGTATTTGTAAATAATAGAAACGGATATGACTAAAAAAATACATTTAATTGAAAAATACGTTGTTAGAAACATGATAAGATCAATATGCGTTAGAAAAATTTCAACTGTGAGCTTATTTTTGATATAACCCAATTATAAAAAAACATATAATATATATTATAACAACTGCGTAGTTTAATATGATGTTAATATGTTTACATATAATAATCTTTATCTGGATGGTAAAATATATTTAAATAAAAAGCTGTGCTTGGAATACTCTGAAATAGTTCAGTTTCCCCTCGCGTTGAACTTATACAACACGAGCTTTACTAAAGCTGACGCCATATTTGATCTTGGATACGTTAATGCGTGTACCAAAGACTTCGCCGCTTTCTTGTCTTTTATTTATCATAATGTGTTACGCACATTTTGTTCTAAAAATATACCTATCAGAGATAACTTACATTTAACCATAAACAAAATAAACAGTTTTATTTATACAACAAATTGTTTCTTACATATAGTTTACTTGAATATATATTTTTTAATAATTTTGATTAACAAATAGCTAAGGTGTATGTACATTTATATATTACATCAACAAAAGAAATAAAACAGGTTTTAATTTAACTATTTTTCTATTTTCATTCCCCAGGAAGTCGAGAGGTAAACGCTTACGCTTCAGTTCCGAAGATTGAATGTTCGAATCGTACAGTTGCTAATTTTTTGTGGTAAAAATATGCATTATAAAATAATTATTAATAGAAAAATAATAAAGACCACATGTTCTAATTTTTAGAGAAGTCATCGTGAACAACTGTTTGGATGTGAAACAAATACTATCAATACTAATGCATACATATAAAATTGGATACTTAAAGAGCTGACAATTGATTTTTTTTATACCATGCTTGCTCCCAAAGTGAAGCATATGGATCTACACAGAGCGAAGATATCCACTCCAAAAGTGCAGTATATGAATCTCCAAAATGTGAAGACGTCTTGACAATTATTTTTTACGAAGATTGTTTGTCAGACAATTGCTCAACCCAATAGGCATCCAGTCCTGCTTTTTCAGATTTTTTACATACGAAAAATAGGAAATCATACCTGTATTCCCAGGATTGCTAGGCGCGCATACTACCGATTACGCTACCGGGAAAACTGATGATTATATTTACAAATATATCTAACATTCTATTTTTGGAGTGAATCTTTTCACACTATAGAAATTCATACGTTTCATTTTAAAACCAATTATGTTGAAACAATGGATATTAAGAACGTATTAATAATATTTTCTGTTAAAGGAATTGGTTATTAGCCCATTTCTCAGCCAATTAAAAGTTTGCAAGTATATTTGATGCAGCTTTTGAATTGGAAACTGTACCTTGAAGTATTAGAGCTTTTTTTTATTTAATTCGGCCACCTGATGACTACTTTTAGTGTCACACACACATACACATATCAAATGTGGAAAGGTAAAAGGACGTAACTCGTATAGAACGATTTTTAAATGATAGAAAAATAAAGTTTATTTAATGATTTTGTGACAACGTCTAAACAATATTTAAGCACAACCTTGAAGTATATGAAGAAGGTGTTTAATTTGCTCGGTATTTTATTAAAAAAAAAAAATTGGACTAGGTGGAAGCCCTTCTTTTTGATCGCTAATATTAAAGGCCATCTCTTTTAAAACTTAAAAACTAAGCTTAGACACTCATTTGGTATTTTCAGCTTATATCCTTTTGATAGAACGTGTATTGAGTTGTACACATTCTAACTACCGAATAAAAGCTATTTAAAAAAAAATTAGGCTACCTCCCTTTTCCAAAGTCGATATATATATTAAAAGATATCTTTTTATTAATTATTGTAAAATGTATACATTTTTGATCATATTTAATTTCGTAGTCAAGTAAATTTAATTCTAAACGATTTACCTTAATATATTCCTTGAGATATTTCTTTTAAAATTATTACTTAAAATAAAGTTATACATTTTATACAAAGTTTATTATATTTGATTTTACGCACCTTAACATATTTACGCTTATTTCTAATAACATGGAAAATGAATTTGTTACTTTTATTTTCTAGGAATTAAAACTCATCTACTCACTTCAATTATTTTGATGTATATCCAAAGATTTATTTAATATGTATATAAATAAACATATAAATTTTTGTTTGTTCAAAATTTTAAATCTCCAAAAGTTCTTCACCGATTACTTTGAAATTTTGACACAAGGTTGTATTTAAATACGTTTATGTTTTTATTTACCTATTATTATGTATATTTTACACCCGTCATAGGTAAAAACATGCTTTTTTGAAATGTCAAAATGACAGCGCCATTCTTTTTAACCAGACTGAGCCACAGCAACCCATGGCTGGGTACAGCTAGTATTAAATAAAACTAGTAATATATTAATGTAAGACATTTATACAGATATCAAAATCTAATATCTCGTACTACATTATACCTTTTAATCCAACGCAAGGCCGCTTGTATACTCACATATCCATTGCTACACCAAAACAAATCCTTTATTAAAACTTCCGTAGCAAGAGCTGCCTAGCAATTCAACCTTAATTTACACAACCCCCTGTGAAATCCACTTGAATTTCTTCATCCCTTATGATTTAACGTATATAGATCATTATAAAGCACGAAAACTTAGGCTCTGGTTGTAGGAATTAAAATTAATTTTGTACTTAGAAATTCGAACTTGATAATTACTACAGTTAGGGTTATTCGGTAAACCCTGCTTCGGAATTATCAATATATTAACTTTCATAAGGCAATCAGTTTTGTAAAGTGTTGGCTTACTTATTTGCCTGTGTTTGCACTATGTTATGGAAGTTTAATTTTAAGTACTGTTAAGTAAATTCACGAATGGCCCGAAAACTTTAACTCAACTGAAAATTTTTGAGCATAATATGATGAAGATTCATTAACATAGTGATATATGTATATATTTATTATAATCCTCACTATCGATCATCAATTGCTATATATTAGATTCTACTTCTATTATTTAGCGTATAATTATTTTTGTAAATTAACATACAAGGCATTTATAGACAACTTAACATCCACTTAAGAACGATGTCAAAAACCAATTTGGTCCAGCAAAAATTGCAATTAATTTCAGAACTTGAATGCATTAAGACAGTATCTTTTTACAATTTATATTCAAAATGATATGTTAATAGGATTTTTCCAAAATGATGGTCATGTTTTACTTTGAGTATGAGGAAAAATTGGTGCTACTATTTATAAGTATCGACGGCTTTAATTGCTAAATGGAATAGAAATATCTACTTGTCTTGATTAGATGAGTTTATTTGGCAAAGCCAGCATTGTATTAATATAATAAACTCTCTCTTAAATTTAGTATACATTTTAGATTAAGCATAAATTTATAGATTTATCTTCTTGGGCAAACTGCATTTCTTTACTTTATGCTACTCATCAGAACACACACTTTACGTCCATGTATCATTCAATTAATTGAACACTTGTAGCGGTACTCTCATAACTTCTTCGATCATTTTGTCACACATTTTATAAAATACTTTTAAATTTTTAAAATTATTTATTATAGCATTCGCTTTTTCAGATCATTTACTTCCCAATATACAATTAATCGAGTTTCTTCCTCATCTATTGCGTTTATAACTAAACTGATATCAAGTTTTTACTGAAGTGAAGGATACTGATACGAAATTATTTTACGAAATAAATTTATTATTTCAATTTTATACATTAAATTATTATCTGAAAAAAAAAATTTAGTTTTATCAACCCTTCAATTGTAGCCGTCAATTTTTTTGTTAAACTAATGTATTCTATTGCATTGATTCAAGTTATCTATGACAAGTAATTATTTTATAAATGATTTACAGATTGTTATTAGAAAATGAAATGTGAACTAAATTGAGTCATATATATATTTCTACATATTAGAAATAAAACAATGAGTCACATTTCACAAAAGTAGCTTTACAATTTTCTATGAAAGTTTTTGTTATTTTTTATAGCTCCATCTTTGCGTGCGTTATGTAAAACTTTCGCAAACTTTTGGGAGGCTTTGTAACCTTAAAAAAATAAATGGCCTTCTTCACAATCTCCGTAATCGATTTTGGATAGGATAAAAATGCCGTATATACGTTAGGAGCACATGATGCCGTTGCCAGAATTATTGGATTATTTAAGAAAGAATTTAAATAATAGTTCCCAAAACTATTCAGAATTTCCATCGTGAAATGTGAAATAGGCATTTTTTTTTTACTTACCACGTGTGAAACTGTTTTAGTTAATCGACCAATATTCAATTTTACCACGTAGTATCAAATAGTTTTGACGCTTTAACTAGAAGACGTCTCATGTATTATTATACCATATTAAATGTAAATAATAAAACCTTTTCTAAAACTGAACTTTTTTTCATAATTATTGATAAAACTTAAGAGTAAAGATGTCTACAACAGCTACACCAAATACTATTTGACAAAGTAAAATCCTGTTTTATATTAAATACCATGTTCGCTCTCAACGTAAAACATATGGATCTACACAGTGTGAAGATATCTACTCCGAAGGAGGAGTATAGGGATCTACGCAATGTGAAGACAACTTGAAAGATTATTTTTCACGAGAATCGTTTTTCAGACAACTACTCAACTCAATGGGCATCCAGTCCTGCATTTTTGGAGTTTTAAAATACGACAGCTGTGGAATCGACCCTGCATTCTCTGGATTGCTAGGCGCGCACACTACCAACTACGCTACTGAGGAGTATATACTATTCTTTTATCTGATATGCCTATTATTTATTTTCAAGTAATATAACTAAATACTTTTAATTGAAATGTAAATAGCTGACTGGATAAGTCTTGACAGATTTTTTTCACAACAATTGTTTGTTAGACATTTTCTCAAACCAATGAGAATCCAGTTCTGTATTTTTAATTTTTTTTAAATTCAGCAGATGTGAAAATCAAATCTGCGTATGAAAACCACGCTAATCTTTTGGCTGCTCAAATACCCAAATATCAATACTCAAATATTTTTGTAATTATGAAATATTTTTTTGATTTTTGATAAAAGTACTGTAGTACAGATGTATAAAAAATACAGTATCGTTATGTTACCAAAAGTTTGCACTAAATGTGATGTATTTTACTAAATTTCAAAGGTGTATCACGGTGCCTTATAATTCTGTATCGTGGAATATTTTGAGAAATGTCCTTCAAAGTAATGCTTTTGGGCTTTCGTTACTTCGATGTTTCACAATAAATAACGACCGATTGGTTATAATTATGAAGGGAAATACAAACAAGGGCATCAATTAATTTGAATAATGAGCATAAAGCACGCTTCGACAAATGGGTCCTAAGTCCATAATTTACGAGATGGGTAATGAGGTGAGATTTGTAATGATACAGTGTTAATATGTGAATTTCCGATGAAACAACACACGGCAACTGAGTAATTGGTAGCAAGCGATTAACCCCATCTATGATTGTTTACCCTCTCGCTCGCACGACGGTTCACCTGTCTTTGTCTATCCGGTCTCGGCAGGTTGATTGTAAAGGCAGTTACAATGAATCTTTTCACATAACTTACCACACTAGTAAATGATTATTTAAGAGAAACATTACTACACAGTAAAATTACCACAATGCTAAGACCATTGTATTAAAGAGATTGTGCAACCATGTGGCTTTTTAAAATGAAGCATATTAATCTACAATATCTTTCCGCTAGCGTGCAAGCTTAGCAATTCGGGGAATGCGGGTTCGATTCCACATCTGTCGGATTTTAAAAATCCGAAAATACAGGACTGGATGCCCATCGGGTTGAGTAATAGTCTAACAAACAATTCTCGTATAAAATAATCTGTCAAGAAGTCTACACATTGCGTAGATCAATAGACTCCTCTTTAGGAGTGGCTATCTTCACACTGTGTAGATCCATATGCTCCATGTTGGGAGCGAACATGACATAAAAAATCTACACAATATAATGATATCTCCATAATATGAAGTCTTGACAAATTATTCTTCACGAGAATTGGTAGTTATCCACAATACATATTATAATAATATAATAAACATTATAGATACATATATTTAAATATCTTGTACGAATTATTTTGATCTCGATATAAGAGCTTTCAAAGTCGTAATTATGTGCTTAACAAGTGTTCAGACATTTATTGTTTAATCCTGAAAAAATATCTACCATATTTATCTTAAAATATACTGAGATAGCATCATTAATATTACAAGAACACGTAACTCGTTTTTTTGGAATCTTTTAGATGATTGGGACATTTTTATTAATATATAATAAATTATATGTAAGTAACGAGTATAAATACTTGTTTTATAAACATTATTTCGTATCAATACAAAAATGAACTAATTGTACGAAAAATTAGCCTATACATGTGTAACCTAAAGTGACTTAAGGCAACAAACCTAGTTACGTATTTCTGTAATATTGGTAACGATATTTATAATATAATACCAACCGAATAGTTGAACGGTAGGATTGGTGTGATTGGATAAAGATGTGAATTATTTATTGATATTTGTAAGTTTTATATTTTGATTGATGTTTCAATTACCTTACTTGTATTAAATAAAAGTGATTTTTTTTCTACGTCATAAACTGCATTTACCAATTCCTATTTCTTTGTAATGTGTACATTTTAAAAATAAAAAAAAACCTTTTTTTGCCAACTTCTTCATTCTTCCTCCATGCTCGCTCCCTAAGTAAGTCATATGTACACCACGTGCCGCCTCCAAGAACCCCTGTTGCTCGCCAGTATTCTTGCGTCCTCCCAAGTCATACTTGCATCCCGTAACTCCGCTGAATACATTCTATAGATAGTAAATAGCGGCCGTTCGGGACGCTAATGACCGGTTGGCTTAAAGAATAAGCAGGTCTGTCTTTCTTCAGGCATCCGCAATATGTGTCCAAGTCAGTTCCAGCGTCCTAGTATCACTTTGTTCGTGATAAGTGGCTGCATAGTCCGTTCTCTTACCTTTTAATTTCGAATAAAATCATACCACCGTATGCCTAGAATCCTCCGCAGGCATCTGTTC
>JAGVSQ010006395.1:0-16437 GCA_022683975.1 Rhyacophila evoluta
AACTGGTGTCCTATTTACTCAAAATTATATTTAATTTAATACGTCATTTAAAAAATATTAAAGAAATTTCTTTTGTGCTTCCTGTAAAATTTGTTTTGTGTGGGTTATGTCCTTTTTTCTTTCCACAATCGATATGTGATTAAAAATAACTACATTTTAAACAAGTAGGATAATATTATATAATATTAATTCAGTACAGTGATTCCAAATTCTGAATTTCAACGGAATAAGTTCTATCTCAAATAATTGAAGAAACGCTCATTAGCATTAGAGTGCTTAAAGATATTTTGTAAAAATTACAAAAAATATATTCATCTATCAACTTATTTTAAATAATAATTAATACAAAATATATTTTTCAATCCATAAGGGCAAAACGTATAAACATACAATATTGTATATGTCTATTGTGTACTCTGATATTCGTATTTAATATCTTCCAAGCATTATTAAACTGTCTACAAAACTTCGCATTAACAAAAGAGTGACTAACTAACTTGCCGAAAAACTTTTTAATAGATGTGCTTTACGGTTATAAAATATTTTGAAAATAATCACAGCGAAACTTACTGAACTCTTCACAGAATATTTCATAAACTTCCCGGCGAAAAAAGCTTTATTCGTTATTAACATATGGAATATATTATTATTTTAACCGAAAAATATGGATTCTGAATCTATACGTTATAGTGAAAAGCTATTAAAACGCGAGGATATTTACTTTAATATAATATGTATGTTAATTTATATTACACTGCAACGCCACGATAACCAAGTGGATAAATGCGTCTATTTGTGAATCATAAAGCGATTTATTTATGTTTTATTATTTGTACACAGCATATCGTTTCCAATATTGCAAGAACATGTAATTAGATTTTTTATTTAAGTAACTTAGAATAAAGTTCTTTTCTTACATCATTAGCACATGTTTATATTAACATATATGTTTATAGTATGTAATATACAAAAATGTTCCAATGATACAACAGATTGCAAAAAATAAAACATTACTTTACAAAGTTATTTAAACAAAAACAAATTACGTGTTCTTGTAGTATTGGCGACAATATTAAGAATTTTCAATAGGTTACTCGATTACTTTCAATTTTTTTTTTTCAAGAAAACCATTATATCAAGATAAATTTTACATTGTGTTTATGTATAATATAGTCCAGCTTGACGATGTTTTATTGAGAAGAATTTTAGATCTCTCACTTAACTAGTTCGCTGCCAAAGTGAAGCATATGGATCTACACATTATGAAGATATCCACTCCGGAAGTGGAGTACGTATATGGACTTCCGCAATGTGAAGACGTCTTGGCTGACTATTTTTCACGAAAATTGTTTGTCAGACAATTGCTCAACCCAACTTTATAGTTATAGTATTGATGATAGTGGGAAAACGGAATACTGCGAAGGAGAGACTAGATAATTAATACTTTATTGAAAATAACAAATAAGGTTATTTAAGTTAGGATTTAATTTGGAGCGTTGATTTCGTAGCAAATATTTTTATTCGTAATCATTGTCAAAACGTTAGTTTTAAGTTACAGTGAAAATCGCTTAGCATGAAACTGAGGGTACTAAAATATGGTTTCATGTTAAAAGAATTTCATGGTAAAATTCATATGCAAAAAATTGTAAATCTAGTGAAAGAAAATAAAAACATCTGGGTGACTATGCGGCTGCCGACAGTAAGTTTTTCGTTCGAATGCAAAAACTTTTTGGGTTTTTATGGTATAAAAAGGAAGTCCTTTATGTGACGTCACCATAATATAATCTTGTAGTAATAAGGGTGTAAATATAATTAACATATCATTTAAAAACGTATTTTTTCAGGCACATATCTAAGCACCTACCTAGAGAACGGACTCAAAAGCAACCAGTTAGAAATCAATACTGACTCCAGAACCTTTAAAACTATCGCCAGGTTAAAGGAACCGAGGGACTTGTTCGCATTACCACGAGAGCTGGATTGCCCACAGCAGGCGGCACGATGGCCGACAGAGTGCCAGGTATTTATATTCATATTATCTTCTCTAGACCAACATTTATGGTGAAAGTCGTTGGACACAATATGTATACCGAATTGGAGTGTTTGAGAATTTTACTCTTTTTGGGAAGTAAAGGTATAAAAATTTACATAAATATGATTTTAATACACATTAATACAAATCAAGTGTTGTTGGATTGATAAACATTCTTGCCTTTAGTAGGAAAATATTGCTGCTTAGCTTACTTACGGTAAACAGAGGTCACTAAGAAGGAGAATGCTGTTTTTATCATTTGCCTAACTTTATAGAAACCTGCCAAACCGTTAATGTATGATAAGCGCACTTTTGAGTGTAACTCCACTTTTGGTCGTTTCGCGATAAGTATGAAAAAAAATCTCATATAAAAATGCTTCAGTGGAACTAACAGTAGGCGTCACAGACGTTCTTTAATTTTTTTTATAATGAAAAAAGATGTTTATATCTAAAATAATATATATTTTATTGTAAAGTAGTCATTATTTCAAGTCAATAAAGTGTTCAAACTTGCTCAATTTACGGTAAAATTAAATTGGCTAAAAAGTCTTTATTTTTCTATAAATCGAAAAAATAAGAATGCACGTCGATTGAATCTACTATTGAACATATTTCTTTCGAAGAAAATATATCTTTAAAATCATCATTAAGTCTGTTGTAAGGATTGATAGACATGCCGTTTTAGCTAATTACGAAAACAGGTGTAACTTTTTTCTGTGTATTTTGAAAAATTGTTTATTTTAGACATTTTTCATACTACACACCAATAAATAAAAGAATTTTCTACTGGGTTTTGAAAAAAATAAAAAGGTAATGGCTATTAATTTGCCTTAATCGTAGTTAGAAAGTGCAGGTTTTCGCAGATGCGAGAAATTACGTGATCCAACCCCCTTAAGGAGAGTACAATCATTATTGCAAAAAAATACTTTTTGCTTTCTTGAAATATAGAATTTTTAGACCTATTATAAGCATGAGTTATTACACGTTAAAACTTGTCACTCATAGTAATATGAAGAAAGACATGTATTATTAAAAAAATATATTAATTGAAATAAAAAACATAAGGTAGCAAAAATTCGATGTATGTCGGAAAACAAAATAATTTCGATTGAAAATAAATTTTCGCCGGTTTGTGGGAAAATTCGCAAATGCCTTTCGACAGTGGCAGAGAAAAAAATGTTCAGAAGTACGTCCTCTCCGGTGACGCCTGACTTGTGCACAATAAACAAAAGAAAATCGGTGCGAGGCCGTAAACCGGTACTATTCACGAAATACAAAATGAATGATTTATTACGAGGACCGAAATAAATTCTGAAGGACAGGGTTGATAAACCGGCAGACAGTTTTTGGGACTTCAGACATATTTTTGTATGAACAAAATGTTTCTAAAACAGTTACTTTCAAATGGACAATACACGTTAAAGGGGGCACCAATTACATGGCCTCCAAATTTGGTGCTCTCTATATATATAATATTATAATATAATAAGCTAACTTGATAAATCAATATTATTATTAGTCAAACTATGGAAATGCTCGACACTAATCGTGTTTACAAAAAACGTGCAAATAAAATAGACGACAATCGCTTTATCGATATATTTAATATTATATTGAAATAGGCAGGGCCGCGCCGTCCTAGTGTCCTGATTGTATATTACACAAGGGCGCCTGAACATGATGTGCACCTTTTTATAAGAAAAATGAAATTAATTGTTTTTTACGTGCAATGATATTTACACAATACAAGCATACTATAAAAATGTTAGATACCGAATATAAAATACTCTGAAAGGGTAGATAGAACGTTAAAAATAGACAAGTTATTAATTAATGAACATATATAAACAAGTGGTACAAAAACTTTTTGCACAAGGGCGCCTCCAACCCACGATGGGGCACTGAAAGTAGGTCTCAAAATTTTATTTTGTCAGTGTTTACCGACCTATAGTTCGCGTGCGTACAATTAAGAGATTCAGAAAAATGAAAGCGGATTGCACTCGATAATCCATTCAGAAATATCACATTTTTAATTGGATGTATGATACTACATTTATGTCGACAGATGACTTTCGTGCATAGTGTCGCATCACGAGTAGAAGGCGCCCTTGCGTAAAAAGTTTTTTAAGCCATCTATTCACATATTTTGACTAATTAATGGCATTTTTACATATTAATCTCAAAAGGTTCATCTTTAATCATATTTATAATAAAGCTTACAGCAGTGCCTAGCGAGAAATTTAATATATTTAATGATTTTCGATAAAATAAATGTTTTATTTTTAATTATACTATCTTCAAGCATTATGGTTAGCACACAAAGATTCAAAATGGTTGATGATCGAAAAACGATTAAAATAACAGCTAAGAGTAAAAATCTTGATTAGTTTTCTAACTCTTCTCTCTATTCTTTTCAAAGCATCATCCATTCAAAAAGGTTAACAGTTTCTGCTATGCAGAAGAATTTTCGTATAAAATTGGATAATTATATACCACGCGTGGAAGCATGACAAGGACTTAGGTCAAGAAACGATGAATTGTTTGTATTGTAGTATTTAAAGCTTTATTCTAAAACCATGTCAGTCTATTGATTGATATTTGGAAGGGTTAATAACTTCAACATACAACCAATTCACCCAGGACGAGATGGTTGCTAAATCGACCATCCGCACAAAAGATCAGTCGTTTACAACCTTTCCATATAATGTCGTATATATAATGTATCGTTTTTTAGCAATTATAACTGACATTATAATTTACATTTATATAAAATCAATCGATAATAATTCAAAACTGTTTGGAATTCAGGTATTTCAGGTATCTTTAGGCTCTATTCACATAAACGACGTGAACATATTATTGTATCATGCGGCTTGCTAATGACGATATAGACAAAAAATATTTAATTATTTTAAGTCTACAATCAATTTTTATTGACTGCCGACAGTTTAAATGAGTATATATATTTTTTTGTCAACAGGTGCTAGAAGATCGCGTCTACCACATAGAGTACTGCCCTCCTATACCGGAGTGCTACTATGTGAGGACAGGAAGGGAACTGCAGCCAAAGCCAGTTGGAGAGGAATCGGGAACCATCGTCTTCCAGTATTACCCGATGAGTGCTGTGAACTATGTGAGTAACTGAGGGCATTCCATGTATGACAACTGTTGACTAAGAGGTTGATTTTGGTTCCAACAAAAAAATATAAATATTTTATACAACCATAATTTACCATCTATTGACAAGTTGGTGATTTTTTTACCGCATCTCAAATATCAATATACTAACAAAAATTAGCAATTTTAGTAAGCGTTGAGTTTGACGTTTGTTAAGAGTCGTTCAGGGTCATCGCGTCACTTCTCTGGCAACGATTGCCGGGTCTTTTCGATAAAATATTATGATGGTTACCACCGGTAAAGGTACTAAAATACATAAGTTGTGACAATCCTATTTGCGTGTATTTCCAAAACAATATTTACTAGTTTGGTGTAGAAATGCCAATGGAAAATTTGTATTTTGTGATGGAAAATGGAAAGGTGTATTTTAACTTTTTAAAATGGATTTTCTCTCATTTCAAAAATAACTGGCCTACAGGTGTCCACCTTGTAAAATTTGTCTGTCATGGAAAAGGTTAAGCAATAATATTTGAAATATGTGTATTATAAAATACAAAATAACTTAGGGTTTGATCTATTTGAACCAGTTCAGCCGGTCGAGCGTCGGAGGTAGTCGCTACTTCATGACAGCCTGCTCCAGTGCTGGGTCAGGCAGCGTGTTACGAGGAGATGACGACCTTCGCTTCGAGTCTCGGTTCGAATCGGGAAACCTCGCCAAAGCAGTGAAAATAACCAGCACCTACTACGAACTGTGTCTCAGAACTGATCTTTACACCAATCGACACATGCAGTGGTTTTATTTTAGAGTTACTAACACTAGGAAACATGTCATTTACAGGTTTGTTAACTAATAAATAAAGTATAAATTCATTAAATTGTACATTTATATTCATATTAATTAATTTAACTCAAGTGGTAAGGATCTCAAGATTTGAGCAATTGAGGAATGAACCTAAGAATTTTTTTTTTTTATCAGAAATATAAAGAGAATCATTTCTGAGTATATAATTTTTATCATGTAAGCAAATAGGATAATCTATTACATAAATGTGTGATATCTAACTGCAATAGCATACCTAGGAAAGGGGCGGTGAGAGCTGTCCTCTCCAGGTGGCACTTTTAGAAGAAAGTAAATTATTTTTTTTGCACAAGAAGCTATAATTTTTGGTAGGAAGTCAAAATTTTGTTTGCGTGAAAACTAAAAAAATCGATAGACTATAATGTTTGGAAGGATGTCCACCGCAGATGACAAAAGCCCTAATACGCCACTAACTATACAGATTTTTCTATTAAATTTTTACTTAATAAAAAGGATAGTAACAACTTTTATATAAAATGTGTAACAATTTCAGGTTTTCAATTGTCAATTTATCTAAAGGAGAAAGTCTTTATAATGAAGGGATGCGCCCTCTGATGTATTCCACCAAAGATGCCCAACTTCACTCTATAGGCTGGAGAAGATGTGCTGACAATATCTCATACTTCAAAAATGATCCCATGTAAGAATATTGATTTAAAAATCTTTGCAGATTGATAATTCAAAGTTACTCCACCATAGCACAAGAACTATATGATATTTTAGCGAGGTGTCTCTTAATAAAATCAAATACTAATAATCAAAATAAATATTGTCATTAAAAGTAAATAATGGTACCGAAAATGACATAAATAAGAATTTTGACAGTGTAATTAAAAGAAGATCTAACAAACCTATTATGTGATATTTCTTTCTATAATATTAATATAAAACATTAATACTGTGAACTGAAGATGCTAGATAGAAATTGATTTTAAATTCAAAGTTATTCAAAGCCTGCATGCTTCCATATTGGTAGTATCGATAGTATCTACACAAATGTTTTGAAGCAGAAACCAATCGCTCAATGCAAACAATCAATGCATAATTTATCTATAGACCTTACTTATAACTATTCTGCTCGTTCTCAGCAAAGACTATTCGACAAATAATAATGTTGAAGGGAATTTAAAACTATATTTATATAATATAGATGGTAGTGGTATTAATTTTTTAAATACATGTGCACGAAAACAATAAATCATTTTGCAACTTTTTTTTATACAATATAATCATAATTTTCAATAAATAAAAGCAATTAAATTATTAACAAAATGGATCAATAATCTTCACTGCTGATAAATAAGTAATCCAAAGACAAAACTGTACATAAACAATGAATTACTTTCATAATGTTAAATTATAAACTGAGAGAAATAATAATATTGTATACTTTTATTTCTAGATGTGAAGAAGAAGAGCAATTTCCTAGCTATACACTGACTTTCAATGTGGAATTTCCACATGATAGAGACGTAGTTTATTTAGCGCACTGCTATCCATACACTTATTCCGATTTACAAGACTACCTATGTAAACTCCAAAATCATCCGATAAAATCCACATTCACGAAACTAAGGCTGCTTTGTAGAACTCTTGCAGGGAATAATGTATATTATTTGACTGTGACTGCACCTCCTAGTGAGAGTGATTCAAAGGTAAATTCAGAACACATATTATCCGTAACTTACTTCACTGATTTTTCAACCTCTTTGCCCATCATAAATACATCTACTGACTATGCTGCCTTAGGGGCTACAAAGGTTAATATTTTTTGTGTGAATTTTATTTTAAAATTTCTTAAATTAAATGGTACATTCTCATGTTTTAGAAGACTTATTTTTTTCAATCTTTAATACTATATATATATACCATGTTCGCTCCCAAATTGGAGCATATGGATCTACACAGAGTGAAGAATCCACTCCGAAAGTGGAGTATATGGATCTCCGCAATGTGAAGACGTCTTGACATATTATTTTTCACGATAATTGTTTGTCAGACAATTATTCAACCAATGGGCATTAATAAATACTTTTTATGCCAAGGATACAAGCCCCTTATCACAAAGAGATTTATACTGGTCAAGTAGGAAATATGCCATCAAAGCAGACCCTTTGAATTTAAATGAAATTAATTTTGACATAGTGTGATTCAACATAATACTGTGTATAAGATTATCATTCCAAATACAATATTGACAAAATAAAGAACAAAGCGAAAGCAATGTTCAAATTCAATCTTAATTGACCAATCAAAAAATAGCTAAATGGCCACAGCTAATCGGAAAACAAAATTTAAATACTTAAAAATAAATACCTTTACTGTAGTTCGTCACTCGAATGCAGAACTATACTATGCCACACTGGACTTAATTTATAGAAGAGTCATTTAAAAAATATTAGAACACATACATTCTTGTGACTATTTTTGTAAAAACTTTCCTTTTTGAATATTTTTTATAAATATATAATATCCATAAGGGTAAGTAAATATAATTTGCAATAAGTATGTTTTGCATTGTTCTGAATTTTAATAAAATATAATAATATGATACTTAGGGTATTTACGTTTTAATAAAATTTATTTATGAATATATTATGTGTATACATAGGATACTTTGCATATAATGGACAACTATGTCATACATCGTTTTTAGTAGAAAACTTAATTTTAACTAAAATTTGACTTAGGATAGTTCTGCATTTCTGCGACGAGTTATCTTAAATGAAGAAGTTTAGAAGTATTTTAATTCAATGAAAAGTTTTTTGGGTGGCTACTCCCTGATATATTAAATGAACAATAAGTTGAAAGAGAAAATTTTGTTACATAAAAATGTCATGAAAGATCACAATGAAAAAATAACACTATTTACAGAAAAAGAAAGCCATAGTAATCACGGCTCGAGTTCATCCTGGAGAAACACCATCGTCATGGATGATGAAAGGTTTTATGGATTTCCTGACAGGAGACTCTAATCAAGCAAGAGAACTGAGAGAAAAATTTATATTCAAGTTGGTTCCGATGCTAAATCCGGATGGGGTAATACTTTGTTTATAGAAATATCCATTTGAATGCAATGCATATGATTCTCATCATTCCTACATTTAATTTTCATATGATTTATTTTATCATACACTTAACTTTTCACCATTAGGGTAAATTCATAAATTTAAACTGTTATTCTGTACAACTGAGGACATGTAATTATTTATACAGCCAACTTCATATCAATTAGGCTATACACGTATGTACAGTAAAAAAAAAGCCAGTTTCGAATGAAAAGAAGATAAGTTTCCATAAATGTAATACAATTGAAACAAAGGTGCAATCCAATTTCTGAGAGTGACAACATTATATCTTCAACCAGATGTTTCTAAGACTTAAGCCGTACATCAATACAGTCAATTTCAAAAAGTAATAGTAGACAATTTACATACATTAAAAACACGTGGCAAAAACATCAATGCAGAAACATGGATCAATTTATGCATGAAACATGAATATATTCTGATACTGAATGACGTTACATATTTATCAGGTTATCGTTGGAAACAATAGATGTTCACTAACTGGAAGAGACTTGAATCGACAATACAGAACTGTAATCAGGGAAACATATCCATCTGTTTGGCATACGAAATTAATGATAAGAAGGTAAGATGAATATCAAATATTGTCAGGAATTTCTGATATAACTAATATAACAAAGTATACTAATTGGCAATTAATTAAAACAATATATTTTTCAGATTAATTGAAGAATGCGGTGTAGTGATGTACTGTGATTTACATGCACATTCTCGTAAACACAATGTATTCATTTATGGTTGTGAAAATAGACGCGGGTTGGATAAGAGACTGCACGAACAAGTATTCCCACTAATGCTACACAAAAACTGCGCTGACAAAGTGAGTAACTAAGATTCGATAACCCTTTAACGACGCACTTAATAGTATGTTTGTCTCTTTCTTAAACTTTTTAACTGATTTAGACGATCCCATTTGATAATGTAGTTGCCAATATTTATTAATATACATATATATTTGGTATTTCATTATTTGTTCCAATGAAATTATAACTGGATCTAAATAATCTAATTAATAAAAACTATTTACAAAATAATCATTAAAAAAAATTCCATAATAAATATATAATATTTATCATAGAGTGCAACAGTGAATAAGTTCACATGTTTATGAATCGCTCCAATTGGAAGATCAAAGATTTAATGCCCAATAATGCATAAGAGCAATATAACCAATTTGAATACGCCCCATGATGATTAGAAATATTAATTATATAACTATAATATTAGCAAAGCAAATGGTAAATGTATTGTCTAATATATTTTTTCAACATTCTCTCTGACAGTTTTCATTTGAGAGTTGCAAGTTTCGAATACAGCGCAGCAAAGAGGGTACAGGCCGTGTGGTAATCTGGATGATGGGTGTGGCTAACAGTTACACCATGGAGGCCTCATTTGGTGGCTCAGAACTCGGTGGTAGAGTGGCAACACATTTTTCTGCCCAAGATTTTGAGGGCCTGGGACGGGCATTTTGTGAAACGCTTCTAGATTTCTGTGATGAAAACCCGAATAAAGAACGATTGAGGAATAAGATTATCAATAGGCTTCTGAAAGAAGGATCCAGTGCAGATGAACCGACAAATATTAACTTGTCAGATTATTCTAGGTAAGCTAATATTTATTATCATGATCAGTTAAATGGAAAACACTCAATACTAGTGTGATTATAGCAAGATGGAAATATCATAGCCATAAACGTTCAAACATAGAGACAAAAAGACACTAAAAAAACATGAAACTGTTATAACTGTTATAACAGCTATGTACCTGCAGTAATGTTAATTATTATAAAGATTTTCATCAGTCCCTCACTATTTTCATACCCAGTTTATAATATGATAATATGGAATATTTTTACAACGATTGTTTAATAGTATCTGATATTTGAAAAATATTTTCAAAGCAAACAAAGTAATATTGATACATATTTTAGCGATGAAGGCGATACTTCTAGCAGTAGTTCTGAAGCAGAAACAAGAAGAAAAGAAGACAATCAAAATGGGACTGGCCATTTTCCTGCACCTCCACCTTCACCTGTACAGATGAATTCACACCTCAAAGGAAAACGGGTAAGCAATATTTCAATTGAATAAAATCATGAAAATCACATTACATCATCTCAATAACTTATTATATAAAAATTTCTACACTATGTTTTCAGATACCTTCCAAAAAGATTCGTCCAAAATTGGAGAAACTGAAAATGACATTGCCAGTGCCCAGAGAAACACTTCCGGTACATCTTTATTCATTACGTTTGAACAGTATTATAAGGCTGAAAATAAAATATTGCATGTGTGATGATATGTGCTATTATTTATTATATACTTCTTAATATGGAAGTGTCATGAAATACAAAGACATCAAGCTATTATAATTACAGGTGTTTTTATCCCTTTAGAGATATTAATTTGTCAACTATTTAAAAAAAAATTTAAAAAAGAAATTCTCCTGCTAATTTTTTTTTCCAACTCTGGGTAAAATTATAGATAGCTAACTGCATACAGGAGAGAACTTTTTGTGTCGACACCAGAATAGTGGTGGTGACAACATAATTAGTGATACAGATAGTTCCGCCATAACCTATGCTTTTTGAATGTAATCAACATCGTTATGTATTTGATAATTCTCTTCAATACTATCATAATTAGTATTTTCACATAATGTTAATTTTACATTAATGTAAAATTATTTTTGTTAAAAACATTCACTGATTTTATGTTACAGATTTATAGAACAACCATTGACTTAACAACAGATCCTGGAAGTGATATGGGTGAAATATCAACTGATATAGAATCAGCAGACGAATCTAGTCCTGTGCGAAGAATTCGTAAACAATTTCGATCATCAGCAAAAACAAAACCGAATCGTAGAAAAAGAATGCCTCCAGAGTTAAAAGTAACTCCTGCACAAGTAAGAACTTTATTAATTTATTTTCTATGGTATGTTCCTGTAACTCTAACCTTAAATGTTTGTAGAGTAACATACATGTTATATCACTCATTAAATTTGTAGTTTTATCTTCTCATAATTTATTATAATGTTCTGAAAATTAAGCCAATTTGAAAATATATATTACCCAAAGGTAAAAAAAGACATTTGCTAAAAATTGAACATATTTGCATTGGAAATTCACCATATCTAGAAATAATAATTCTCGTTACTGTGACTACTACTACAATAACTATATTAGTTCAAAATACGAATAGTATTGTCAATCCTGATGTATGTAACATATAAAATAAATGAAAATATATTCTGGGTACATTGTATAAATTTTTTATTTTTTTCAGCCCTCTGATTCCCCAGACCAATCAGATAAAGAGAAATACATACCAAGCCCTATAAGAGCTCGGAGTGCATACAATGAAATGACACACAATGCAAAAATGAAATCGCCCGCCTGGCACCAATTTAGATGTTTTCCGCCACCAAAGTAAAAATCTTTTGAGTACACAGTTAAATATATTGCCTGGTCAAATATTAGCCTCAGTTTTATATGTTACGTATTAAGTTAGAGAAATTTAGATGGATGTAAATAAATACAACATAAATACATAAATATTTTCATCTCATTTAATGATTTATCATGATTTTCGGTGTTCCACTTGTATTATATTCATAATATGCTTATTACAAGACCCACAAAAATTATTTTGTGTAGGGAAACAGGGATCACATAATTCTTACGCACATGATTCAGCTGTATCTAATAAGAGAACTGTGAATCATGGCCGTAAAAAAATAATAACTAAAGGAAAAACAACAATATTTCGATCTCGTAAACTGACCATTATTTTTTAAATCGTATAAATATATTATAACACATTTGAAAAATATTATAAACTGTTTAAAAAAACTCAATAACACCACCTTGACATGCAAAAAACAGGAATCTTTTGACTAGCAAAATATTTTTTATTGTGTTGACAAAGAGTTGAAAAATAATTAACATTTGCAAATTTACAAAAATGTTGTATTAAGGATGTACTTTTTTCAATGTCATCAACAAAAAAAATTTAACTAATAGCACAGCTTTAGGTGCACCATTTTCACAAAATTCACTCATATATCAAAACCGAAAGAATCTACTGAACAGGATTTATTCATGAACTACGAGTCATGTAGATTGCAATACATAATAATCAAAAACAATTTTTATTAGAATAACCATGCATTAAATTGCACTTCATTTCAAACATTTACCTTTATCTCGACTTCCAGGAGTATATCGGATCAAAAGAGTGTGAAACGCTCCCAACCATCAGAACTGCAAGTAAAATTAGCCTCGCTTAGAAAAAATATTTGGACTGGGGTACAAGATACACCAAATTCATACCTTCCATTGTCATGGGGTATTTCAAATCTAGCAATGGGCAGCTATACAGATAGTGAATCTTTGATCAAGTATGCATGCAAATTTATATTTGTGTTAAATTCATAATGTATCAGCGCTTGATTCCATGTCACAAAATTATCTATGTTGGCAGCACTGTTTTCTTTATTATTCATTTCATTTATACTATTCACGTTCTATTATTGGTTTTTTCCTATCCAGTGTGTTTTTTTGCATTCTAGTATATGTTAAAAACTAAGGACAGTACTAGAAAGACGACAAATTTAAGTATAAAATATGCAATATATCTATTTTTTTGGATAGTAATAGATACAGTAGAAATATAAAATTTTACAACATACATTAAGTGTTTCTTTAAAAAAAGCTCTTTACAATAGAACTAAATAAATATAATAATTGATTTAATTCTTGAATTATAGATCTTGTACTAAAAAATTAGAGGCAATAGAAAATGGCTATTCAACTAAAGAGATTCGTAAAGACGATGTAAAGCCAAAAAAGACAAAACCAAAGACAAAAATGAAAATCAAGCTGTCAGATGTTGTGAATGAATATCTCCACCGTGACTATCAATCGACAGTTTCAAGAACTTGGAAAAAGAAAACAAGGTGAATTATACTTTTCATTATGTACTTAATATGTAGTGTTAATAACAAGCAGCAAAAATTAGACAACTAAATATTGTTAATTATTATTAAATACTGTAAATTTCAACTACAAAAAAATCAAACTAACATCTAGCAAGTTAAGGTAATATAATCAAGCTTCAACTACTGTTCTTATGACTATTACAATATCAGCATGAAAATAAAATACCAATAACAATAGAAATATTGAAGATTTATTTTATGTCATCTCCAAATGACCCCAGTATTAAAATTCAAAAAAGAAAAAAAAGATTTTCTGCATCAATTCCTCATTGGAAACTCTTTAAATCTATAATACATAATAAATCATGATAATAGTATTTAAATGAAGACAGTTACAAGAAATAATAGTATATGCTTTATCTGAAAAAAAATGAGTTCAAAAATGTAAGTCTACAAAACTGAAGTTAATGATAATCAAATGATTGTTAATTTCAAAATTTCAGATTAAAGCCAACATCAGAGCCCATCAACTCTAATTACAACATTATGGATACAATCCGAAATGAACAACAATTTGCTTCTACAGCCAATGAAAAAGATCAAAGCAACAAAACTGCAAGAAGTAAATTTCGAAAAGGAGGTTTCGTCGCAACAGCTGTTCAGATGAGAAAATCAAAATCAAAACAGCTCACTCGACATAATGCTTTTTCAGATAATTCAGATTCAAATGATTCTAATGAGCGTATTGAAAAGAGCACAAAAAAGAAAAAGAAAAGAAAGAACACTAAAACTGCTAAAGTGACTAATTCAGAAACTTCTAAAGCATAAAAAAAACTCATAAAATACTGCCTCTATATTATGGAGAAGATTGAATTTGTTACACTGAATGAAATATTGAATATCCAACAAAAATCATTTGTTTTTTAATTGTACAAATTGTTATGAGCCCATGTAAAAAATGCCTTATATAGATAGTTATTTATATTTAAAAATACTTATAAACCATATTATTTTAGATAAATTATTATAGTATGAACATTTTTTTTTAAATCACGACAAAGAAACGTTATATAGATTCCGGTAGACACGACATTCAATTATAATAAGTATTGTTTTCTATTTAGAATTGTGTGCGTATTCTGTGTATAACTACATATATATTATGATAATAAATTTTAACACAGGAATATGTTAATTAGACTGTTCAAACAATAAGACTATTTCGCTATGTGAATTATTATTTTGAATTAGAAGACTGCATGTTTAAGTGTTATTACAATTAAAATGAACAGTGCATTGTTAATAAACCAAATAAACAAAAATTAAAAAGATTTATTTATTTATCATTAACTCACTCATTGCTGAAAACATCTATTGACATACATACAAACATTCGCTGAGTGGTCAAAATGCCCATCAGTGTTCTATTTTTTATATTCATATGGATTTTCTAAATTTTTAGCACATACGTATGTGAATACAAAGTGAATAAACATTTTTCAACTTTCATATAGAAGGCATTTTATCATTGATGAATTACCAATGTTAAGTTTGCATTTGGATTGCATATTCGTTGTAAGTTCATATTGTATAAAAAGTGATTGGTACTCTTAAAAATTACATATTTTAAGTAGAAAAATTTCCATTTCCAAACAAAATGAGAATTCAAGGGATATCTGGGGACTGAGTTTCTGATCTTTAGCTATAAAAAAATTCAAGTTGGCAGTATCAAACTTTAACATACATACAGGACGGTGTAATTTTGCATATGTATTTAAATGAGATAATACATGAATTATGACAAACTAAATCTTGAAAAAATATCCTCCAACCAGATTATAGCTGTATATATGAACTCATGTATATAATGTCTAATAATACTATAATAATAATATTATGCTGATGAGTTTTGCTTATAGATTATGCCTAATTATGTATTTTTTTCAAACCTCATCTTATCATAGCTATAATTAATATCTAGCTAGTGATTTTTGCTTAAAAGTAATGCTTTAACATGAATACTTAACAATAAATAGTAATTATTAATTATAATAAAAAGTCGACAGATATGAGATGTCACATGCCAAACTATATTTATAAATCACAAGTTCGATACTGCCAGCAAAAAATTTTTGTCAGCTAAATCCGACAGCAGATAACTCTTTTATGCTGTATGAATAATAGTTCTCGTCAACTTTTTTTGCTTTATTTTTATTCAATGTGCGAAGATGTTTATTATGTAAAAAATCATAAGTCCTAAAAAAAAAGTCAAAGCCAATAAACGCTTGCAGGTTGAAAATAATTAAGAAGCGGTAAACATGAACCGTTGGTGTCGTCAAAAGTGACATTTCAGAATAAAGCATGGCCGCACACTAATACTAATGCACTCACAC
>JAGVSQ010006396.1:0-16436 GCA_022683975.1 Rhyacophila evoluta
ATTATAAATAAATATAATATATAATATATGGTGAGGTTCTTTATATTCGGTTCAAACTATTATATATAAAAAATATCCTAAATATTATGTTTCATCTTTTGTATAGTACATATGTGTTGCTAATGCGATGTTCTTTACACTTTGCTTAATTTTTTGTTGATACTGATCATTATTAGAAGTTTGATAGTGAAGAACATACATTTGAAAGTAAATTATTTAAAATTTTAATCGCTATTAAAAATATAAGCTAACATATCTTATAACATATATTTTTCGCACATTTTTCGTACCTACTTAAGAAAACAATGGCATTAGACAATGGTATAAAACTATCAATTACGAACTCATATCACGTATGTAGTATTCTAAGAAAATATAAAGAGGTCACTTCGTATTTTAAGTTTAATGAGTGTCAAATATAACACAGCTTAATAACAATATATTTCACTCAAAAATACGGTAATGGATATTAAATTATGGACACAATATTTAACCCACATGGATAATTAACCTCGCAAACAATAATAGTAAGCGGGAATAAATAATATATAAAGAGTTAATTTCTTTAATGTATTATACCAAAATTCAAGTCTCTAATAATATCAAAATTTGGTCGAGGTATAAATAAATATAAAATTTAATTACCGATCTGTGTTCTTCCATCGGGAAGCTGTACCCTGTACTCTCCTTGCACGGTATTGCCATCTGAAGATTCTTTACGTCCGTAATCATTTCCGGTATAAGGGTCTTTCACTGCATATCCGAATTCGTAAGATTTTGGCTGGAAAATTATAAATAATTATTACAACGTTTCCGTGATTAAAGCACATTATGTCTTATATAACAAACTATTCTCTAATTCAATTTAGATTTTAGAAAAATAAATAATACAGATATGTTTACTAGGAATATATTTATCCTAGATCGATCAATTATTTGATTGATCACGTAGAATCCAGTTGGCAAAAAAAACCATCAAGCAAGTGTTATAATTCCATCGGATTGGTTCATTTTGTTTGACAATAGATGCATCAATATTTCTTATTTAGAATCTAATTATTACGATTTATATTTATGTTTTTGTAAAAACCATTCCAAATCAGAATTAAGCGTAGCATTAAATTTTTTGTGACTAAAAATTATAAAAAGTCAAAGTTTAAAACGTTTTTACAGTAGCGTCCTTATTATAATAATATTCCACGAAGCAACAATAAATATAATGTATTCACAAGCAGATTATATAAATATAAAACACAATATAATATGTAAATAAAAAATATATTTACAGGTCCAATGTTAAAAATAACTTGTATGTCATATTACGTGTTTGTATATTAAAGTAAATATTTTTTCCTGGAACTATTCAGGAGAAAACATGATAGTATCACCCAACACGTTGGTTTGATTATTATCATCAGCAATTTATACGTGACGAGACTGATTTCAAATAATCTACGTGAAACTATAGCATATCATCATGCCTATATTAAAGCTCTTCCGGGAATATTGTAAAGCTTTTTCATCTGTAACTGTATATATTTGCAAAGTGTAAAATATATAACTGTTGAAAATTAATTCTTTAAAATTGTTATAAATACAAACGTCTTTCAAATATTTCAGATATTCGTTTAGTATAAATATACGATATTTTAAAGAATTACTTAAAATCTCGATATCTTCATATGCGGCTAAATATTATACAATGACCATTATCGTATATAAACCAAGATTTTAGGAATTATTTTTAACCAAACGTTTAACTATTTGAGTTATAGATCCAATAATATATTAATTCTTTCCAGCAGTACCTTTGATTCTATAAATTACAAAAACTTTGAATATTTGTCTAGAAAAAATTTAAACCGTACAATTTTATTTTTAATTAGTTAAAACGAGTATTTTTTTTATAATGTTTGCTACGAAAGTATAGCATGTGTATCATAAGAAAACTGACATTCCAGAAATGGAGTGAGTATACACAATAAATTCTCACACTCTAAACACGTTTTTAATAGATTTGAACGATAATTAGTTATCAGCCAATAGGCAACCAATACACAAATTCACATTTATTAAAGCTTTTTTAAGCTGGACGAATCAACAAAATTAGAAGTATTAAAAGTTTATAAAAGTTTTACATGTCATCACTTAACAACAACTATGGATTATCTTGAGAAAGCTTGTTCTGAGATACTAATATTTTTAGGAGGTGTGCAAAAGCTCATGTACAATCAAATAGACTATATATTTAACGAAATATAATTCATCAATTATACTACATTAGTCCACTTCATTTTGCTAGGCGCGTAAAAACCTCAAAGTCATAATGTATCAGAATAACTTCTTTCAAAATATTTTACTGTTTTAATGGGGTGACGATACATACAATTTAAAAATATATCTTACAGTATTTACTACACATATTTATATATAGTATTTACAGTATTTAGGGCGACGATGAATCTATTGTGACTAAATATATACTTTTAAGTTTAACTTATAGTAAATTTTGCTCTAAATAAATGTTAATACAAATTTTATTAAATTACTCGAATATTTCAACTAAACGAATGTGTAAATGGATATGAAAGTCCAAAAGAAAACTATGTAGGTCACTGTTTACATTTCCAAATCTTTATCTCAAAATAGCGTGAGGGTATATTTGCCAATGTTTATTGAATAATTTGTGCTTTGTGTGATTCATTCATATCTGTTTATTTCCTCTAAATACTGTTATTACGTAGTGAAATTGTGTGATTACTTTTTAAGCCGCGGCACCGATAATTGCATTTTTTCTCCTATCTAAATTCTTACTCTAATTTTGATCAAGTGTAAAACACGCTATAAATCGCTTAGTAATTTTCGAGCAGGTATTTTATCACTTAGAATGTAATATAATGCAATATAGCTATTAATTGAATTGTAAGAATAAATTTAAAGCGTGTGCCATAAATAGTAGAATAAATATTCTGAATATAACATAAATACACGTTATTACATTTTTAGGGTATATAAAATCTCTCGAAACTGAAAAAAGCTTCCTGTGCTTAAAAGAAAACTTTTGCAAACTTTTGAAAAAAAAGTTATGCGAACAGAAAAATTATAAACAAAATAACATTTACAATTTAAAATATCATTATACAAATTAAAATAATATAAATTTACGTATTTATTAGCTGAATTTAATATATTTTCCAATTAACAATATTTTAATGCCTTTAGTTGTTTATTTTTAAATGCAATAAATTAAATTCTAAATTATTTAAAACTGGTAAACTTCTATATGAGAGTGCACTGTTAGCGACCCGGGTTTCGCCTCTCGGCATCTTCATGCTATTGTACATTATATGTGGGCGGTGAGCGAACATATAACATACTACGTATTATGTTATATGTTCGTGTAATGTAGCCTGAAGATGCCGAAAGGCGAAACCCGGGGCGCTAGCAGTGCTCTTAGATATGGAAGTTTACCAGTTTTAAATAAGTTAGAATTTAAAATCAATTTACATCAAGCACCATCAGTCGAAAATATTAATGCAATAAATTAATTTAATGAATCTACTAAATCTAAAAAGAAATTTTTTAATATTACTTCTTCTTACGTATCCACTTCCTAAGTGGAGCATGTGGACATAATATGCAATTTTCGAGAATTCCTGTTGTCCGTCAGTATTCCTGTACATTCACGTGTCATATCTGTCTCTCGTAATTCCGTTGAATACACTCTATAGATAGTTATATCTATCTTCTAAGACGCCAAAAACCGGTCGGCTTAAAGACTGGGCAAGTCAGGTTAAGACTTTCTTGAGGCATCCGCAATATGTGGCTGAGCTAGGGAATTTCATTTTATCAGTAATTTCTGACTACGTGGTTCTTGCTTTTTTGTTTCGAGCGAATTCATACAATCATATCCGCCGCAGATATCTTTTTTCAAAAATAGTTACTAAAAATAATTAAAAACATGTTTCACTTACTTCAGTATTTTCATGGTCATTGTAGTCAACATCATGTCCAGAGTTTCCATAATTATTGTTATTGCCTGAATATCCAGAGCTTGGAGCACCATAGCTTGAACTAGGTTTGCTGTTGTAACTATTGTATCCTTGACCGCCGCTTGGTGCACTATAACTTGAAATGGGTGCATTATAACTGGATTTGGGTGCATTGTAACTAGAACTAGGTGCGCTGTAACCGGAGCTCGGTGCTGCGTAACCGGTACTGGGTGTGTGATAATTTGAGCTCGGCGCATTATAGCTTGAGCTGGGTGCGTTGTAACTCGAACTGGGTGCACCGTAACTAGAAATTGGGGCACTGTATGAACTAGGTGCATTATAGCTTGAGCTAGGTGCGTTGTAGTTTGAGCTTGGTTTTTGGTAATTGTAGCCGTTGCCTTGTACTGGAGGTTCTGCTGATACGATTGAAGCCAGCAGAGCCAGTGATACGACCTAGAATTAAGCAAAATAATATGAATTAAAAACAATTTCGGCTTAATAAAAATTATCAAATGTTTTTGGAACTCAAACATAATAAGGCTTGTAAAATAATAACTTTAAGCTAATAAGCTAAATTATAAACTTCCTAATCTTAATAAATAATAAAGCATGGATATTTGTTCTTTTTGCAGAATATTTTCATCAATATGTTAAGTAAAAAAAATTTAAAGAGAGTGGTGAGTTTGCTAATATTAATAGAAAATTCATAATTATATTGAGATTCTTGGGCAAGTAAAAACTGATTGATCCATGATTGAAAATCTATCTTACAAAAAAGATTACGTCAACAATCGTCTATTTGTTACGTACAAGTGTACACATGTATTTTGTTTGTCTCTCCGGTAACGTAGAGATTAGCGAGTGCGCCTAGCAATCCGGAGAATGCGGATTCGATTCCCACATCTGCAGGATTATTTTAACATCCAAAAATACAGAAACGGCCGCTTTCTGGGTTGATTAATTGTCTGACAAACAATTTTTTTTTTAATAATCTGGCGTATTTATATTGCGGAGATCCATATACTTTACTTTCGAAGTAGATCACTTTACACTATCTAGATTCATATGCTCCACTTTGGGACCGAAGATAGAATAAAAAAATATCAAATTCAGTTCAAAACATTTTTAAAACTTCCTAAAGAAAAATTTAATTGAATACTTTTTGATAAACACACCAAATTCGAATAAGCAAGATAGTCTCACCGTATCAATAATGTTGACAATAACTGTTTTCTTTATCATAGCAATATAAACTATTGTTTTAGTTGTGCGATGGCTTAAATTATTATAAAATAGATAAAACATTATTCCAAGTTAAACCGAAATAAATTTGTACCCAGGTAATTATTAAGTAACTTGTTAAAGTGTTTACTAATGTTACCCCAACTGCTGACCATGACATGATTGTTTCATTTTAATCGTCATATCATATGTATAACAACGCATTATACTTAACAAATATAGTATCTTGATGTTAAATAAACACGTAAGAAAAATTAAGTATTGGATGTTCTGAATACTAATAAATTAATTATTTTATTTCGTAAATGTGTATTAAAAATAAACAATGACTTTCATCACAACGCCTTTTTCATCTCAGTGCAAGTTTTAGACAGACGTGCAATTAATCAAAATAATTGTTATTATTATATCTGTCATTCTTTGAATTGCGTGTATATACGTCACGAAGATTTGTATTGCGATGGAGATAGGTACTTAGACTGAAATGGCGTAACCACCGACGGCACGATCTTGAAACAGTAATTCACTTTTTTTCGTTTCAACATTTTGGACCAACACACGGATGTTAAACGGAACAACGCAAGCATAAACTAGTAATTAAGAGACCCAAACAATGTTTTTAACTACCGTGCTTTTTTTGACAAGTCTAAAATGTATAGCTTCAGGTCTCGATTTACATACAATCAGTTACATTATTTTAATCATATTCATTGAATAAGACATTTATATATTGACTGCGTACATGGAGAACGATGTAACACAGGCAGATAAAACTTCACATGAGGCACAAAAAACGTCAATTTAATGATTTTGGTCTAAATTTGACATTTTAAATAAAATAAATACAGACTTCTAATGGATAAAGACTTTATCTAGTATTTTATTAAAACAATCTGATATTAATTTATTGAGTTCAAAATATTTTTGCACTCGGAGTGAAAAAGCGTTTTAGTAAATAAATATTTTTTTGTAAATATAATAATTTAAAAATAAAAGTTTGTAAATACTTTAAATTAAGCATTTTTGTGATAGTAAAATATACTTGAATGTATACTTGTACTTGGCAGTTTAAAAATATGCATATTTATGTGGACCGGTTTATGAAATAAGATCTTTAATACTAAATACAAACAAAATTTAGTTGATGATTCCTATAAAAAAAAGAAAATATAGTGTCATAGTATAAGTAAATTCGTCTCCCTAGCTAGCTATGGTTGGCATCTAGCAATCCAGGGAATGCGGGTTCAATTCCCAATCTTGTCGGATTTTAATAATCTAAAAATGCAGGACTAGATGCCCATTGCGTTGAATAATTGTCTGACAAACGATTCTCGTGAAAATAATCTGTCAAGACGTCTTCACACTGCGGAGATCCATATACTCCACTTTCGCAGTGGATTTTTTCACAAAGTGTGGATCCATATGCTCTACATTGAGAGCAAACATGGTATATATATACATTAAGTAAAATATACCTAATGTGTCACGTGACTTTTGATATAGCTATAGATTTAGTCCTGCAAAGATGAAAGTCAGTTGGTTGAGTATTTGGGTAAGAACCAATCCTCATAAAATCAAGATTATTTTAAAGTGTTGTTGCACTATGAACTCTTTTTATATATTATTGTGTACTATTACTTACTAGTTGTATCATATTAAATAGAAAAGTTCAAAAACAACGTAAGATCTTATGTTGAAAATTAAAAAAAAAGAATGAAAAATGGTTTACCATAGCCGAGCTTAAATTGACTTACTAAGTGAAACTGAATAGGTAAAAGTTAAGTCATCAATCAAACAATATTAACTCTTTCGAAAATATATAAAGAAATTAAATTAAATAAACATTAAGCATATAATACTTATTATATAACAGTTATTGAACAAAAAAGTGGATTACAGTAAAATATTTGTGGCCTGTACAATAGGTATAAATTTGAATGTGATAATTCACGATATTCGTCTTTTTTGGAAAATTACAGTATTTTCATTGACGGGGCAGAAACGAAAGTGAAATTTTTAAAATTCACCAAATATTCACCAGTAAAAAAAAAACACTTTGCATAAGTTTTGAGAATTTTTCATTTCGCAAGAATTTCATTATCAATGCCCGTGGGAAAATCGCAATGTCCCATCGTAAATTTTTATTTCAAAAACATAGAACCGAGTGCACAATGCCTGTTGCAATGGAAAAATCCGAGCCAAATTTTTATGGCGATGCATGCATAATAAAATACGTAAGTGAGTACTTACTCAAACGAGTTAAGTGAGATTTCGAAATTTGCAAATAAGTAATGATCTTTTGTTCTGTATTGCGAAAAAATCACAGGGTGAATTGATGGACCAATTTAAAGCGATTTATTCATTTTGCTT
Organism: Rhyacophila evoluta; assembly: GCA_022683975.1. Classification (NCBI taxonomy): domain Eukaryota; kingdom Metazoa; phylum Arthropoda; class Insecta; order Trichoptera; family Rhyacophilidae; genus Rhyacophila; species Rhyacophila evoluta. The sequence goes on from JAGVSQ010006396.1 coordinate 7,605, forward strand.
ATTGCATCTAGTTATCTGCAATTCGCATTTTCTTTATAAAAGTGTTATGTATTATTGCAATCTAACAATTTATCTTCTAACTATTCAATATTTATTATTTTTACAACCAATAAAACACTTAAGTTCTAGAAATTAAATTCATTACTTCAACGCAAAATAAAACGGTTTATTAGTTATTATAGACATATATCATCATTTTAGCATATATAATAATTAAATATTGTATAAAAAATATTGTATAATTAAGGATAAATAACTCTGTAAAAAAATACGACTTAAAAAGAGCTTAAAATGTATTGCCTTGGTACATACAATTCTATAATCATTTATTTGGTGTAGATGAAAATATAATCGAATTGCTACAGATATTTCTATATTTTATGGACGGTATGAAATTATATTCAGCATTGTAATAGCTATTGACTACTTTTATTTGTATCCATTGATTTTATTTTAGTATATTTTTATAGAGAGTATATTTAGGCTAGCATACAACTTAAATCCTACATCAGAACAATCCTCTACTATAATAATATATAATATATACAGTTCAATAGTTGTGAAGATACGGCAAACGACAGAGTGAAAATTAACCGTTAGTATACTTCCAATAAAAAATACACATGAGTACAAAGGACAATAAAATTTAAATCAGATAAAATTTTACTAATGGTAATATTTGTTTTTATATTTTTCATATACAGCCAGTATTCGTGTAAGTTATTGAAAACTATTGTATTAAAATGTTTTTTATTTTCAATATTTCAATTTAATATATATTAATCAATTTTTATATTCATTAAGTTGGTACTAAAAAACTATCGATATTAAGTTGTTGATATGTAAATATGGTAATATTATGTAATGCAAATATTATCGAATATTGACATGTTGTATAAGTAAGTAGTCGATTATATCGTATTATTTGGTATCATGTTCTGGGTACACGATAAAAGTTAAGTTAATAATCTTCGAATACCACATGTAATATAATCTTGAGAAATTTGCAAACGTCTTTTTAAATCGAGGAAAAAATCTACATCACTTTTTTCCCATCGTCTTTGCGTGCATTGTTTTCAATTTTCGTGTGGGAATCTTTAGCACCACTATTTGAATGCACTGATTTCGTTTTCAAAGGCCGCATTTGACCTACTCGTAAATATTATTCATACGTTTTCTAACTCTGAGGAAAATTGATAACTAGCGACGGCCAAAGTGCGTGTTGATCGCGATATCAACACGTAAATATATTATTTAATATTACTGTAAAATATTTCGTTTAATGCAAATTAAAAATGCAAATAACTGATGAGAAAGCTCTTTGTTGTAATTTCATCTTGTGACTAAATTTATTGTGGGAATAATTAATGAAAAATAAACAAGAGTTACGATGATTTTAAATGTATTTTCTGAGACACCATTTTATAAAAGAAAAATAGTTATAACAAATTATATCACGTTAATAATTTCTCTTAGTGTACATAATGTTTTGTTTCTCATTCCAATAGCATGAATATAGATAGTAGTGTCCTAATATTGATTTTGATGATAATCTGACATCCGAAATAACTATCGACAAAGTTAAGTTCGATTATTCGACTGCTGAAAACTTGTTCATTCAAATGAATGTCACATATTTACGTCGAGTATTGTTTTTATTTTTTACCACGTCAGCAATAAAGTTGGAGCATATAAATCTCTATAGCATGAAGGCTGATTAATATATACGTTTTTCAATTGATTCTTGTTGAATTGTCTATCCATACATTTTACATCTTTAGTTTTTTTAAAGCAAATAGTAGTTGTGTCTTGCTGGTAGTGCAGAAGTTGTGCAGCTTGCAGTCCAAAGAATGTGAGCTTAATCTCCACATTAATAGGATTTTTAAAAATCCTAAAATACAGGACTAGATGCCTTTTAGGTTTTTCAAATCCATATATTTCTCTTTTGAAGGATATACTCTATCTCTATTTTCCGGAGCGGACGTGATAAAAAAATATTTGTGAAATTTGAACCCACAACCTTTGGCATCAAATCTCTCACTTATCTCTCGGCTACCAAGGGAAATTTTATATTTTTATATTACAAATTAAGCGTATATTTCAAGAAATATAATATATTATTATTTTTATAAAAACAAATCAGTCAATATTTCCAAAGAAAAATATTACGCATTTTCACTTGTGATAATCTTATAAAAAGTATTTCAAAATAAAGCTACTAATGCCGTAGTGTACAATCAGATATATGATTCTGATTACATTAATTAATTGTATATTGGCAAATAAGTTCACGTGAGAATCTATTGTCTATTTTTGGAAGCTTGTCCGTCAGAATTGTTCAAAGTAATTACAAAAAAGTGCGGTAACAGCGTGAGATGATTAAAATGTATGTAAGCGTAAAAATATTTTAATTATTATTACTACAACCATGACAATAATTGAAACTTTGCTAATCCTGTGAAGTATTTCTCTTGACTATACTCGCAGATGTCGCTGAACAATTGTATTATAATTCATTACATTTTACAGAAATGAATAGGAAATTCCGATTTTAACTTTAGTTTAACACAGTTTTATTAGATTTTTTATACCATGTCTACTCTTAAAGTGGAACAAATGGATTTCCACAATGTGAAAACGACTTGACAGATTATTTTTTTATAAGATTTGTTTGTCAGACAATTTTTTAATCCAATCGGCATTCAGTCCTGCATTTTAGATTATGGTATTTTCTTCATCTGAGACAGAAAGTTAGAGCTTTTACTAAACTCTGTTTTCGTGAACTGTTCAGAGATTGTAAACTCAAAGTACAATGACTTGAACGCCCGATGAATGAAACTCTTGCAAAATATTTTCATTGATAATAATAAACATTTGTGTGCTACGTTATTAAGAAATTTTCTCGATAACGATGTGGTTAGTTATTTAAATGGTTTAGTAAATCATATGTTTATTTTTTAGTCATAGATCAAGGTTTTGAATCACGTAGTCTAATTAAATTGAGAGCATTGTATTATACTAATGAGTTGAATTAATGACTAACAACGTTTTTTTCTTCGTTACTTAACTAAACAACTATTGTTTTCATTATGCTAAGCACATCCATCTTAATATTTATGTGTAAATATCGTTTAAAATTGTAAAGTTTATCATTATAATAAACATTTTAAAATCCATACTTATTTATTAGTTTTTGAAACTTTGAATTCATGATTACTTCACCGGAACTACCCGTATTAAAAATCGATTTTTTTTCTAATGATTTATTAAAATCAAATACCCAATATGTAACTTTTATAGCTTGGTAATATCAAAAATATGTTTTTCTACTATTATTTTTCGTATTATAATCATTTTTGCTACATTAAGTGTGTTTAATAGAAAAATCTAATTCTATCATATTACAATAGACATCACGCTTGTAAATTGGAGGTTTAAATATTATCGTAGACACAGTTTTGATATGATATCATTCTAAAATTGATTGATTAAAAACAAAAATTATGTTTTTTTTACTATCCGTGTGAAAATATACAAACTTTTATAGCCCGTATTGAAACTGTATCAAGGTTATAGAAGGTAAAATATAACCTTTGTCTTTAAATCTTCTTTATGAGTGCCCAAGTATTCCATAGCATTTGCATATTCTATGGTAATTTACATCTTCGACAAAACTTACAACATAGTGTTCATAATTTTACAAAGCCTTTATTGCGTATTAGAAATATACTATTCAAAACTCATACATTACGGTTTTGCGATTATTTATCAATTAATTACTAGCAAACAAAAAATTCTTGCAATTTTTTTACGCATTTTTTTATGAAAATAATTAATTGAAAATTCAATTAGCCTATGATACGCAGTGTTTAATTGATGGAGAATAGGTTACAAGCAAGAGTCATTACGTATCACATATGTCGATTATAGGTTTTTGTCTTGACCGTGCGTTTACATATTTTGTTCTCAGGATTGCGAGCTTTTTTCTACATAAAATATTTAATTGACTACACCTTCATAATACAAGGGAGGTAATGAATACACTATATATAAGAGAAATCAATTACTGTAAATTCACTGATGGCTTAAAATCAGTTTAAACGAGTGACAATAGATGCATCAATGAATCAATGATTTGCCAGTGAAAATTAATTCATAGAAAGATAATATTTTTAATTCATCGCCTTAAAATCGTAATATATATTTGAAATTTGTACTTATTATACTCATTGTCAATTCGAGAAACATCATTTTTAAATTTCTTGAAATTAAAATAACTTACCTTTAGTGACGCCATAATGATGAATATGTTTTGTTTAGCTGATCTCTTTACAGATCTGTACCTGAAAAAAAAGATAATTTGAAAACACTTCGTAAAATTTTCAGTTAAATGATATATATGTATGCACACTATGCAAGTTGGCAGATTTTTTACAACTAGTTATTAGTAAAATATTTCTATAAAGCTTATTCTATGCAAACTGTCTGAACTTAAAGTTTCTAATTTTAATGTTTCATATACTACGTCAAGAATGGTCAAATGGCGAAATGGTTTTCAATAACAATGTATATATCACTCCATAGTAATCTCATCTATTATATGGGGAGTTCACAAATGAACTTATTCTACTTTGCCAAAATTTAAAGAACGAGCTTTTGAACTAGTATTTGTTGTATGAAAGAATCACATATCATATAAACTTGTACGAAAACTCAATTCCACAAACATTAAAAATAGTATTAAACTTTGAAAAATTTGCTACATGATATTTTTTACTGATAAAATACTTGTTTAAAATACTCTGTTTTAAATTTTGGTATAGTGAAATAAGTACATTTTTTAAATACACCCCTCATATATTCATTTATTTAATACTACACATGTATAATCTTGTTTCCCTTAAACTTTTTTCTAAGCCGTTTCGCTCACTATAAAGCAAAACCTCGTATACTATAAGAGACAAAATACAGAAGATGAAAAAATTCTCTAGTGTCAATATTAATGATTTAATTTCCGTACTTTTAATGTCAACATTAGAAAGTTAATTTAATGGTAACATAAAAAATGAAATTTGATGAAAAAATAGAAATTAAACATGGTTTATTTCATCATCTGTAATAAAATTATTGTATAGTATAGAAGTTATTGCTTTGTCAGGATTGTTATACAATATAACATAACTAGGATTATATAATAGTAAAATAATTAGATCTTTACGCCTTACTTACGCCTGAAAGCTGAATTTTTCGAACATAACACCATCAAAATTATTGTACTTAAGCTTAGCTTTGATACGTTAAATTCAATAACGTAAGATAAATACATCTTAATAATATATTTAGTTTGTTGGGAAAGCAAATTTTAAGTAAGTGCATTGTCGTGGCTAAGAAAGTTTTTAATCGAATAATTCTCAGCACGCCAATCTTCAACTTTGAACTTGATATAAATGATGTTCATAAAATGAAGCTAACACAAGACGACAATGTTATTTATACTATAATTTTATGAAAACTCATTTTGTAGGCGTCAATTATCTGAGTGTTTTCGATTTTCTCATCCAAATTCTTTCATAAAACTCTCTCACGATTTTAATTTGTTGGAATTAATCTCTTGTGATATTATGGTACTTTGTAATTAACATTATATGAAAATCATCGTATTTTACTGCTTTAAAAATGTAAAAATATGTATGTTTTACTTGTAAAAAATACATTGAAAAATATGCCTTATATAGTTATTCAATACAATTTTGAACATTTTATGTATTTGTATCTATAATCATTTACAGAATTTGTGAAATAAATAATATTCTTAACCCATTAGTATAAAAATTGATACCACTTTTTGCAAATAGATGATTTCAATTCTACGTTTAAATTGCAAAATTACTGAGAAAAATCTAAATATTTCTAGTCTCGATATTTATGTTAAATTCAAAGTAATTGTTGATTTAGCTATATAACTAGTCCAGTAACTCAAATATTTAACCACTGTTCAAATAATAATTAAAAACATTTTTACACATTATTTTTCATAGAATGAATGCACTTTACTAAATTATAAATATGTAGATATTTATTTCAAATAACAGTAATAAAATAATGATTATTTTAAACGTTTTTTTTTGTTTCATAAATTATTTATTATCTAGTCTTTGAAACTATTTTATAATATCTATTGTTATCAACTGTTGCGTTTACTTCAAATTAACCAATTTCGATTGGTATCAATGAAGCTACAACGCAAAAGTGAAAAAGCTTTGTTAGTTTTCTATATTACCGAAAGCTTTACATATTAAAAGCACTGATTTTTTTAGCTAATCTTAAACTTTGAATTTGTTTTTCTTGTCTAAATAATAAAGCAAATTACAACGAAATACGTACCAAAACGTGTTACTCGTTGTTAGAATAAAGATCCTATGTAAGTAATCAAGATGATGGTAGATCGCTGGAAACACACACCAAACTGTTTACTTTTTTCTTTGGAGCCTGCGTTTTATATAGATCAACGTTGCAAAATGTCCATTACCATACGAAGTCAGTGAAATGTAGTACGTTCGGTGAAAAATGAGTGCTCACAGTTATTTTGCAAATTTTAGCAAAACTAGTCGCTGTTTCGATATATAGATAAAGTAGAAGTAATTAATATATCAGTTTTATAATTAATTAAAGGATTTTATTGGCAATCACTCATATAATATGATATATTTGACGAGTTTATTCAGTACTGAATGATTTATAAGCCAATAAAAAATTTAATTAATCCCAACGTATTTTAAAACACATTTATTTTCTGGAAACTGTATTTATTTCATAAAAAAAATATATTTGTAGACGTGTGGAGTAGAATCTCAACAATAAGTGTTTTTGTTATAAATTATTTTGAGTAATAAATACTTCATAGATAGTACATATATTTTATAAATTCATTTTATGTAATAACTTTGCATACAGTAATATAAAGTCAGGCGTGATGTATTAATAGTATGATTATATAATTTAGTTCGATTACAAATTAAAATTAACAATAAAATAAAAAATAAATAACAAAATTTATTAATTACTATTTATTAATAACTTATTTAAGAAATTATAATTACTTGGTTATCAAGGCTTTTCATTAGAGATATTAGTATGGATTTTATTGAATTTAGTTTAAATATACTATAATTAAAGATTTATGCTCCTGAAACTTGACTTTTCTTTTTCTTTTGCTACATTTTTGAAAAACTACTTGTATTAGTAAATTTCTATAACAAAATTATTTTTAAATGGATATATTAAGTAACAGTAACTCTAGTATACATAGAGAAAATAAAATATAGTGTAATCAAGCATTTTGCAATAAGTTAGTTGCAAATAAATTAAATAGTTGCAAAAATAAGATTGTGTATATTATTTATAGTGGGCAAAAATCGTCCACTATCTCTCTGAACATAATATACATTTCGTTGTATTGTGTTCTGAACACAAGTCAAGAAGAGAACGGGCTATCTACGTTGCATTGCCTTAATTGAAATTTATTAGTAGGAATTAATCTAAAAAAATCACAAGATGTTCGCGTACTTTTGTGAAGATTTTCAAATGTTTTTTTTTTTTGCTTGTGAAAAATGTTCGCGTCATTTATTTGGGTCATACGCGACTATTGTGGAAGATGAAATGATAATGGAAGAAGATGACTTAATTTTAAATAATGTCTTTCGCATAAAATGATTGAATGCATCTATTATAATAACGAAGCATTCAGATAATAAATAATTACATAATAAATAGTTTTGATAAATTTAATAATTAATAATGTTAGCTGGTGGTGCTATATTGAATGGATTTTAAACTCGAAAATATTTGAGCAATCAATATTATAATGTAGATATATTTGCAAAATTTTCATAAATATTTAGAGTATGTAGGCTTATTAATTAAATACTTAGAATAAATAATAATTTTACTATTCAAAGAATAAAAATATTTTATAAAATTTTCTTTTATACAAATGTACTAGTTAGGCCTAAAATTTTATGAGTATATACTTATATGACATTTGACTTCAATAACCTAACAACGACGTAAGCTTAAACTCAGGGAGCGCTAAGCGATTCAAATTAGTTTATTCGCCATGCTATTCAGAAAACTATATACTTTCATATACATAGTTTTATTAGCTGTTTCAAATAAAAATATTATTTATCTATGGCCGCAAGTTGACAAAACGTATCATACATTTGTTAAATTACTAAAAAAAACATTGTTAAATTTTGTATTAAAACATTAATGAAAATGAAATACACTTTGGAGTGAAATAATGTTCATCTTCATTAAAAAAAAAGTGTATATTATTCTCATAAATGTCCCTATTCTTTTTTAATGTTCTTTGGTCCTCTTGAACTATTTAATAAATGTATGATACGTGTTGTCAACTTATGCCCACCTTTGTATTATACTCCATAAAAGCTTATTTGTAAAATTATTGTATTTATTTAAAATAACATCTTATAATAACGTCTAATTATTATAATTCTAATTATACTTTTACAAATTTCACCATATAGGCTAAAATTGTGTTGGCAGAATCCATCATTTTTTTTAAACAGGATATTTTTGGATGTAAAGTATTTAGGAGATCGAAACCTTCACAGCTTAAAGATTTTTCTTGTCATATTATTTTTATATGGATTGGTTGATAACCAAAACTAATTGAGCATCTAATATTACATTATTATGTTTTCAATCCTTGTCTAAATTTGCGATCTTGGTAGTGAAATACGTCTGCTTACTTTTTGACTTGCTTTCCCCTCCACCACCCGCCACGTCTCCACACCCGTTATGCGGGCG
>JAGVSQ010006397.1:0-16431 GCA_022683975.1 Rhyacophila evoluta
CCGCTGGAGTACACAATAACGTAATATTACGGTTCCCGCAGGCCAAGTGTTAATCCAAAAAAACAAGCTACGTGTTCTTGCAACATTGACGATAAAATTTTATTTAAATATATGAAGGTGTCATATGATTGCTTTATTATCGGGAGGATAAAATTGTAGTAGATAATATTGTATACGTTTCGTTTTTCAAATTACGCTCCGAGGATATTCGATAAACCAGTCCTAAAGCGACGACTTTTCAATAAACAATGTATCAAAACGCTTTATATAATGTTTTCTCGAAGAAAAATGCTATTATTTTTATCAAACGCTTATGCTCATATTTCTACCTAATTACATTGGCCGAGCTGCATTTATGGCAATAAAACATTTCCTAGGTGAATCACAGCATTAATTTACATAACAACACTTGCGCATTCAGTACCAATGTCGCCGCTACAAAGGAAGAAAGAAATAAAAAAGTAAGAAGTAACATAAACATGCGGCAGATGCAAATCCATTACGTTTTCCATTCGCATTCGACGAATACCTACTCATACTACAGTGGCGCCACTGTGCCTATAGCTCAAAAGGATGCATTTCACTTTTCGTTATGTGTTCTCAATAATGCGCTCTTAAAATAATATACTGCTTAGGTTAAGTTAACCTATTACACTACACAATTTCAAGGCACCCTTACCCTTACTAAGTGCGGTGTAATAAGCCTTAATCACTTACATCACATACAAGAGACCACGCCCACTCTGCAGTAAGAGCACTCAATATTGTATAGTGTAATAGGCATTTTAGGCCAGCTTAGAACCTAGGTGAAGGCATCGTTTAATTCACATCCATGCCGATACGTAAATTGGCGTCACAATTTTTTTCTTGCTTTTTCTTCTACCAAATAAAAATCTTTTTTTTTATTCATGTAAGGTAGACTTGGTATGTAACAGATGAATTGTCTAGACACGGGGTACATCTATTAACGAAGTAATATTGCTAAACAACGACCCGTTTCGGAAAGCATATAATAGGACCTAGAATGTCTTTTACACCATAATGGTGAACGTTAAAGGACCTGACAAGGCACGCTATAAAAATTTGGATCTTTTTGTAGGCATTTTAGAAAATTTTCATATCAAAGCTAAAAAACAACATTAATCTTATTTTTAAGCTGCCTTTTTGTATGTAGTTTAATTTTTGTTCGAATCCTAATATTATATACGATAACCACAATCACAATATCTTCGTCTAGTATTTTTTTTCTTTCCGAATAATCACATACATAAAAACGTCATGTGGAGCCGGCCTTAATCGGCTGAAAACATTAAATGAGATTCCATTTCGCCAATTAGTATAGCTTGTAATAAAAGATATACTATAACAGTACTAACATTATAAAAAAATATAGACTCAAAATGTTTAAACGTGGCTTAAAACAAAATAAATCTGTTGGTAATTATGTTTTAAGTTCCAGAATAAAATTATATAAAGTTAAATAAGATATATAAAAAAGTTATATAAAAAAAAAACAGTACAAAATGGTTTTTACGAAACTTAAGATTCTACAAACTTCATAAGTATTCAAACAAGAAATAATGGTTCCTATATCTTGCCAAAAACACAGCCTCCAGCGATATAATCATGATTTATGTACCCACATACGCATATAATGTATATTCTTGTGTATCGTATAGTTTCAAATACAATTGTTTCCAAATATCCGGGAAGTTGGGCCTAAAGGTCTTATCACTCCAGTAAATTGAGTGTCTTTCTGCCTTAGGGGTAAATGACAAAGATAAGTTTGTCATCTCAGCTTACTAGCTTAGTTACTCTAAATCTAAAATATTAGTTTCCAATCCGCATTGTTTCTCGTGTACAGAACTTTCGCAAACGAAATACTGATTCTTATCTTATGTTTCAGTTTCGAATATTTATTCGTGTCTCTCTGATAACACGACGGAGATAATTTTACAGTGAATCTTTATTTTTCATCTACTCTTGTTTTCTACAATAATTTATTACAAAAACATATCTTACTATAGTGCTTATTATCATAGTATAATAAATAGCAGTACTGATATGAAGAAGTCCATAGCATTGGAAGCCATCCGTGTTATACATGACATTGCAATGAAGAAGCAAATATCTTTTCCTGAAAAACGCTATTGCCTGCAATTTTAATATACTACGTCTTTACGTCAATAGTAATAAATGCGATAATAACAATAGAAACGTTTCAACTATCAGTACCTAGATATTTAAGGGAATGATAAGAAGTCTCATTTAGTCTTGGGGGAAATTATTGTATCGCAAACTTTGTGAAATTTAATACAATATTAATAAACATAGCAAAAGCACTGGAGGCCAATATATTATTTATAACCACCAAACGATTTTAACCACCTCCTTCACCGTCCTATTTTTAAAGTCTTGATATAATATTTTTCGAGAAAACTCACGTGCAGTACAGGTTGGTGTACATATTTACAAATCCTTTCATTTTATATGGTGAATTAATATTCATCTTTGCTTTAGGGCACGCCTTTGAGCAGGATCGTGGGTGCAGCATGGAAACGCAATAAATAAACACCGCCAGGAACATGCAGCAGAAGTGCAGCTGCGTGCGAATCTCCATTTTGATAAAAATATGCATAACGTACGTCGAGATTTCTCTGGACATTATCTTGTAATTCGTTTCATTAAATATTCATTTAACCTGTCTTGTACGAAAGCTATCATTCACGTACCAGCGTACTCCTTGCCGAGACATCAATGGGAGAAATTTGATTGTACATTTAAGCCAACGATAGCAAATTCATCTTATCCTTTCTTGGGGCTACATCTCAATGTGTGATTCCGTATCCTCGACAAATATATTATGCATTGACTGCTTTTTCTCGTAATCTTTTCTAGTTTTGTAGGCCTCTCCGTTGTGGTTTGAATCCCGCTATTTTATTAAAATTAACATCCTATAAACATTTTTATCCTAAGTAAATATTTGATCTATTATATAATGATATAATATAATTGAGAAAATCGTAGTATTGTAACTTTCGTTTGATATGAACGGTATTTAAATATTATTTTATTATTAAGGCAGGTAAATATTATTTAGCAGAATTATAAAACAAATCATAAATGAAATGAATTATATAACTAATATTTTTTTTTTAATATGATATGTTTGCGTTATCACCCAATCAATTAAATACAATTGTTCAAATGATATTTACATTCATCTTTATGTAAAAATAATAATTAAGTATTGAATGTCAAGTCATATACCAAGAAATTATTTGTATGCATATTGTTGGTGTACTACACATTCTAGACATCTAATTTGGTCTGGATATGTGTAATAACTTAGAAATAATGTCATATTCTCAAACACCTTCGTTCTCTAGCCAAAGTACTACACTATTTAACGAAGTATAAGTATTGTTATACAAGCGATTTAATTTTACTTTTTGCGAAAAGTTCGTAGTGAAAGCTTTGAGAAAACCTTTTAAATTGTGATTCGGATGTTATAAAGACAATTTCGTAGACAAGTTTAAATGTATTGAATAATAAACTAGATTGAAATTGAAGTTGTCTCGAGCGCCGTCAGTCGATGGTGTCAATTATTTTGAATAACACTGTAAATTGTAACAATGGCAGGAGGATCTAGCGAATCATCAATCATTTCGCATTTTACGTTAAAAAAAATATTTTATCCTCGTCTCTAATATTTTACGGTTCTGTTTTTAGTGCACGATTACGTTTCATTTTTATTTCATTTTTTCCCTATAAAGAACACCGATAAAAATTTTGTAGCCTTAGTCAAGATAGAGTCATTAATCACGAATTACAGTGCGAAATAAATGTCCGCCTAACAAACAATGTTTTTTTGAAACAGGCACTTCTGAAAAATAATTCAGTTATGATTTAAAATTAAAATTGTGAGGCGAAAACATCTGCCCGATATTCGCAGCAGCCCAAAGGACATAAAGCGCCAACGCAACACGTTATGGTTACTACAATGGTTCATTTACAGTCGCGATATTAATAATTTTTCAGTAGTTTTCACGTTAAAGTTTTATCTATACACTCAGATTTCAGCATTTGAGTAATTTTGTCAGTTATTTTAACCACTCTACAAGCCCAATTTATCTACACATAATTTATAATATAAATATTTATTCAATTTAGTTTCTAGTCAATGCTACATTTTGTCCAGTCATTGCAAATAGGATATGGTAATAATCCAAAATATAATAAAACTCAATGCTTTTTTCTTATTTATGCCAGTACTTTTATTATAATTATCACACGTAAGTATATCAGCAGAATATAAACCTGACAAGCTATAGTAACACTTATTTAACATAGAGAAATAGTACAAAAAGTAGTAAGACTTTGAAAAATAATGAAAATCTTTTCTAATTTTGTAAATTACAATGATCTACTTCATGCGTCGTTATATCAGTTTGTTCTTTTGATGATTTCTAGATAAATACAACAAATAAAAATATGGGTATATGATTTTTTAGGGTCTACTAAAAATCCACTAAGAGTGCCACTTGTTTACCACTTCATAAAGATATGTTTTCATGTTTTTTTACTGATAACTTAAAGCTCTAGTAATCTGCAAATATGTACTCGAAGTTGTGCGATAGTATTACAATATCATATCAAATGTATTTTTTCTCACTATCAATATCTGCAGACGTTATCAATCCATTACTGGATGAACGCCTTTTCAAATGTTTTCTTCCATCCGTATCATTTGTATTGCGACAAATCAGCGTAGCTAATTTTTCTACAAATTAAATTGCTATTGTTACTAATTTGTTTTTATTTGTTGTCGATAATTACTTATATTAACAGTTGTTTGACGCAGTTAAATGAGTAGCTTAATTAATTTAAATAGATTAATGTTTCCATTTTATTTACGACACCAAACTCGTTTCTCTTTTATTTTTTAGTAGCGTAATCTCTAACATAGATATTATTATGAAACCTAATTGTGAATGTTATCCCATTTGGGTTTCACATAACTGATTTCTAAATTGATTAAAAATATTTACACACTGAAACAGAATGATTGTATCCTACCATGTATACTTATCTTGGGCTATTATTGGTATGCGTTACTTCTTGTTTTCACCATTCCATCTCACAAATATAAATACAGCAGGTCTAATGATACTTCGCTCTTGAAAATACTGAATAAAACCAACTGAAATATATCGCCATAGTAAAATAAGATATTCTGTGTTGCCATTTATCCCTGCGTTGTACAATGAAATCTAAATCGATGAATGTTGACAATTATGGTGATACGGTTTATTGTGTATTGCAGTCATTTTATAACTCGTATCTTGTCTGGCAACACTGCATCATTAGGTGATTGAACCGGTTCTAATTACAATAGAAATACTGTGTCGATGGTACTCTAGTCCTAGTGTCACCCAACCGCGGCATAATTTTTCACTCTATTTAGCTATTAGGTCAATAGACAACTGTTCAATTTTTAATAGGATTATCGACTCGCTTAAATTTTTCTCTTCTTTCATTTTGGCACGAACCTCTATTGCGTACGTAAGTCGAACAAGCTTTCATTTTGTTTTCCATGTTTTGTATCAAAAGCTCACTCACCGGCTATTTCTGTTTGCATATTTTTATAAGTTCCATTATTATTCCACGAATATTGTCATTATTTCCTGTCAAAAACCACGTGCTAAGAGAGTTCTTAAATTTTACCTTTAACACATTTGAACTAGGAAAAAAGTTCATAAAGAATTATAGAAAAATTATTATACCAAACTATTGCAGTATATATTCAAGAATATCGGAACTCTTCTATGAGATTTTTTTTATTGATTGTGTGCATGGTGAAATATTTGTATTCTATGAATCCTATGGGCCATCCTAAATTAAAATGACGTCACTTTCGTCTCATATTGGTTTGATTATTTTTACGGCGGTTTTATCATTTGAGGATTTTATAAAATTTTCGAATTTAATTATTTATATCAATCGAATTATAAACAAAATATATTTTATAAAATTTAATGTTTTCGTCGTTAGTGTTGTATGGTTACACGGTGATTCACTAGTCATTGTTGTTTCTTCTGTATAAGAAGGTTAACGTCCAATTCTGAGTCTTAGTCATTCAGTGACTGGAGCAAACTATTTATAATTTGAGAGCAGCTTTCAAACAACCTGTATAATAAAACCGTTATGAATCAAAATCATTAAATATACAAACGCATCCATTATTTCGAATTCAGACCAACACGTTCCTGATTCAAATTTAAAATGTCTCGCTGACAAATGTCCCGCGGTTCGATTTATGATTTTCGCTCCGATAAATTATCGTTTGATGGCCATTTTGTTTTTCTAACCCATTTGCATTTTTAAATTTACCATCGATTTGGCTTCGTCGCGACCCGAACTCTTCATATTGCATTAACAATATCATAAATATGACATTTTATTTCGAACCGTACTCAAGTTCAATTATTGTTAAAATATTTGTTTTGTACGTTATCATACAAATATATACATAAATGACATTTATACTTTCTATTACAGCAAACGAATTTTTATTTAAATCATAACATAGACATTTTTATTCTAAATTTAAATCCTATTTGCGCATATACTTCTTTAAATTTGTTCTATTTAATACTTTGACGATTACACTGAAGCCTACTTACTGTATATGAAAAATAGATTATATAATTAGTTGCAGTTCCTGTCGGTATTCGAGTAAGATTTCTGATCATGAAATCAGCTCGGATTAATACTGCTGTTTCACGGATGAAAATTTTACAACTGCACGGCTGTGAAACTAATATAAAAGTAATACTAGAAAGTAGGTTAATCATAAAAATACAAACTTGTATCACAATCATCATGCTGATTTTCCGACAAATATGAAACAAATAGTCAAATATTGGTAAATTGATAAAATCATAAAACATATTCAATAAATATACAATTAAAGGGTAAAAATAGCTTAGATCAAGCATTTATTCAATCAAATCATTCCATTGTTTATCCACGGTGAAAAATACACAGTAATATTAAAATGTAAATTTTTCAAACCATTTTTTTTTTTTATAAATAAAAACATTAATTTTGTCGTAAACATTTTCAATTCCAATATTTTGTCTCGTTCACCGAATTATGAAGCAGATGAGAATTACATGTGAATCGTATTTAAGACGCATTGCGATTGTGGTGTTATTCCAATTCGTGCTGCCAACCTTGGGGATAATGCAACCATAATGTGTCGCACACGACTCCCACGGGGCTATCTTCATTGGAGGAAATGAATATATTAAAATTACATTTTATTGTTTATTTTACACTGAGTTATATAATATTATATTCTTGAATTTCTCGCTTTGGAATATTTTAATAAACGAAACTGGTGTAAATAAATATACTGTTCTATAATAATGAGCACTATACATATTTTTGAATGTTTCCACAATTTTATAGACCTGCTATCCATGAAAGCATCTTTTTATCGCACTTGTGCTGGTATGGAGATACGCGTCACATAAATAATTCCGTTGTTTGTTGAAATAATATTTTTTTCGGGTATCGTACCTGTGCAACTCATTGAAAATAAATCGCCGATGTCACTTTCGCGCCTAAAAAAACATCCATCATAAGTCCTCCTTTGTATGCAAACCACATTTTTTCAACGTCCGCAGTGTCCGTTTTGCCCCGTCACATTTTTGTATTAATTTAATTTAAAAAATATAATACACAACGACCCTTTGTTTTTTTTATGTTTGTGTAAAATAACACCTACATATATAAAACGGGCTACACTTGTATCGGAGACATCCGCAGTACGTTTCCCAGTCACTTTCATGACTATCAATGTGACAGTAGGCTGCTTGTGTCTTCACAGTCGTCGCGTCGTCCTACAAAACCACACTATCCACAAAATATATTTGGAGGAATCAAATGGTGCTTCCATAGTCTAGGATGCAAAGTGACTGGCGGTAAAGAAAAGGCGCCACGTGACGGCAATACACTCCGCATAAAGAGCGGATATGGTGGAAGAAGAAGAATACGTCTGTCGATACTTTCCATTGTAATGATAAAGAACAATCTTTCTATTAATCAGTTTAATATTTCCCTGTTTTAAGCTGATTTAACAACTGTCAACTGATTATTTTAATTTATAATTCACTATTATAAATAGTATTCTATCACTACTTGATCTGTCCACCATCCACCCGCTCCGCCCTTACACTTGGTCTTAATCAGGCGTATCCCGTGTGATCGAGAAGCGATCTACTTGGTTTGACGGGAATGTCCCGGAAATAAATATAAATTACACAAGACTTAGGTTGGCACGCACTTAAGTGTGCTGAAGTTGAAAGAAATATAATATAAGAACGACACACGCGACATAGCTTGAATAATTCTCCAATTACTCTTGTGTTGTACTCGTATATCTACGATGCTTGTTTATAGAATCGGCTCAAATTTTACATCTAGCTGCTCAGGTATTGTTTGTGCCTGATGGGTCGAACAATTTCATTATAACTATGTTTTTTGAAATCCATTGATTTGTATACAAGAGAACCTATCCGCTTTTATGTTTTACTCGGTATTGTGTGGAACTTATCCACCGTGTAAAAAGAGTCGGGTGTATTCCACTTTCGGAATAAGCATGATTTAAAATATCATATATATGAATAGGTTTTCAGAGTTTATAATATTATAGAAACGATTTCTAATATGTAACATTATGTGTTCACAACCATATCTATAACGACAATTTAATTCAGCACGGTGTATTTGATATCATATCACAGTAATTTCGCAATTAAAATTTTTGAAATATCAACAGTAACAAACAATAAATTCATTCGTAATATTAAATGGGTAAATTATGAAGACCGTAACTGTATATTCACACCGAAAGGTGGGACAGCAGGCCTCCCAAGCATAGGCAGTACAGAAATAGGGCAAAGTAGGAAATGCCTTCGTGAATTTGTAATGCAGCCAGCCATTATGAGGGACGTCTCAGATCTTATGTTTTTCAGGCGAGTGGAAAGTGGAAGTAGGCCGACTGAATACACCCGCCTAGCAAAGGGGTTCAACATTTTATACCAAAGGTCAGCCTTTATCTTACAGGGCTATATTACACTAAACTCTGCAGCAGCAGTCCCAGATCAATACTCAATTATAATCGCCCCTTTAGTTTATGAAAACGTTAAAAAAACTATTTAGGAACAGTAGTTGTAGTGAATATATTATTATTTCTTAAACCTCACAAGTTACAAGAATTTGAAGGCATCGCCTGAATACCAACCAGGCAGAAAGATAAAATACATTACTTGCAAAGACATCACCATATATAAGTCTTACCGAATTAGGCGAAAGAGATTGATACTGTGTAGTAAATACGGATTGGTCGTGTCAAGACATAGATTAAATTCAAATTTTAAACCCTATTTACTTAAAACTTGATTTGACTTAAACAGTCGTCTTCGAATTGCATCAAGATGTCTTATATTTATTGATGTAATATATAACCCATGGACGGGCTATATTATTTATTTTTGACTGATATTTGATTTTCCTCTTAGGATTCTATCGGGTCAACAATATATAGATAAATCACATCATGTCGCAATGCCCACTTATTAAAGTGAGTTTTAAAACTTAATAATATCAAAACTCATCGTTACGTAAATTCTTATCCTTACATTATTAATTAAGTTTAATTCGTTGATATCAAATAACGAATGAAACCAATAGTGCAAATGAAATGCGCATGATATATCAAATGTGACCTCCGTGGAATTCTACAAAGGATGAGAAAAAAATATGTACCAATATTAGTGTTATTTAAGAAACGTTCTCCATCAGACTTGTCTACCTTTAATTCTTGCCTTTTTTTAAATCTCTTCGTCAACTTTTTGTGTTATTTAATAATCAGCTTCATTAAAAATAAATCTTTCTTAAAACTGTGCCGATATTAAAAGCGAAACAATGGTAAGATGCACAAATTTTAAAATTTCGTAGAGACCAAAATCAACATTAAAATACGTTAAACAGAAATATGTCATTTTGTGGTATTGGCAGGCATTTTAAGATAAACTATTGTACAAATAACATCACGTTTACATTAGCACGTGATAACGTTTTAATGTATAATGTTCACAGTATAAATAAATAAACTTAAATTATAATTGAATAGCTCCATGGCTGTCCTAAAATCCATTTGATTAGCAAACTGAATACGTTGAACGGCAATACATGATAGCGAAGGGCTTATGATAGACAATAACCGAGTTGGACTGGGGGAAGCTTTCTTAACAAAAGAAAATCACTCCGAACAATAGCGGTGACTTACTTATATTAGATACCATTAAATTTAGTATCAGATGCAGAAAATTAGATCAGACTGTTTTCATTGTGTCTAATATCGACGAGGTCTTCCATTGCAAAATTGGTTTCAAATTAAATAATATCACTGCATTTATGTATATATTAATAAAAATTCATACTACACAGTGGCCTTATTGATTTACGAAGCGATCTGTTACAAATAAATCATATGACTTTGAATTAAATGTCCATAAATCAGAATTAAATGCGTCGAGACGGAGCTTATTGTGTCTGAAAACTCTACAAATGATGCATTCATATAAATACGTCTACCAACTAAATTATTATATTATACTCATGTATATGTATATGTACCAACGCGGACCGAATATGTAAGTCTTCTTTTTGTCCGAATCGTGTTAAGTGTAGGGTAGGTATTTTGCGTTTGGTTACTAAACTAGTTTAAAAGTTTCTAAGGTTTAGATTAAACGAGGATAGTATACCGAAAAGTATCATCATGATGACGTTGGTGAAATGTCTACGTTTAGGCGTTTTTATATGTTTAATTGTTATATTTTATAACATTATATTATTACTTAGGTGCTTCTGTCTATTTGAGAAGAAATGTGATCCTCTGATATGTGTCAACTGCCGAGGCATCACTATTTTTAAGGCTCCGTATAAGGGTTTTGGCTTACATAAACAAATTTCTCCAAAATAAACGTCGCTTCAAAAACGCTTTTCCGAAAAGTTTCCTTTCGTAAAGTTATCTATTTTATCCAGGCTGGAAAAATTGTAATATTTTGTTTAGGAAAGGTAATTATTTAGATTTGTTTATTACTTAAATTTGTTTATTACTTAAACTGTTTCAAATGTGTTTGTTTCTTTGAAAACCTTGTTTCTGCTTTATTATTTGCCACTTCCCCATACCCGTTTTTTGTGCGTATGCCGTGGAGCAATGAACGTTTGACACTTCAAACCACCGAAAATATCCCGGAAGCAGTAATCTAAGTTCCTTATTTGCCGTGCACTAGAATCTCCGTGGTTCCTATTCGTAATTCATATTAAATTTCATAAGAATCTTGCTTATATTGTTACATTATAACAATTAATATATTTTTATTGTATTTAGATTGAATTAAAATACTGCTTATAATTTACAATGTTGGAAAACCAAATTGCGTATCTAAACTAATATATATGTATATTTATTATTGGGTATAAAATAAATCTATGAAAAACTTAACATGTGCATAAGTTTAAAAAAAAATAGTTTACAAACTCGCAATCACTGAATACAATTTGTTGTATACAGATAAATCGAAACCGCCGTGTCACATACAATTCTAAATTGCCATCTGTGAACAATCTTATTCGATACGCAAAACATATGAGAGTTGTACAGTTATATGAAATTTGAATAAGACACGTTGTGGTTTTGGTGTGATTGTGATGCGCCAGTGACTAGCCTCGAAGAATATGCGGCGATAGATATGTGTGATAGAACTACATATAAATTATATTGAACGGAAAATGTCTATATCAACCCACATATACAACTCTTTTGTCTTTTGGTCAAAATAAAATAGCCACAGACAAAGCAATTTGTTTATTCATAATGAGCTTCGGGATTTCAATATTCATTTTCAAAAAAAAAGGTATCTTAGAGCAAACTTAAAAATCGTGACCTCTTAAAAGGTACAAACTATTTTTCAGTATTTTATAAAAAAAAGGCACACTATAGTACGCTCACAAAAGACTCCCCGTGGTTTTATCGTCACTATTAGCCTTTTTAGAGGAGATCACTATAACGCGGCAAAATCTTTGGCACGTGTTGGGATTGTTGAAATTTCAGTGTGTAAATGTGAAAAGCAAAATGAAGATATCAATCACATTGTTTTGCAGTAATATCTATGACACTCAAAGCTTTGCATATTAAAAAGTTTATTCAGACCTAAGTTTCAACTGCCTCTTTCAATGAAAGTTT
Source organism: Rhyacophila evoluta (assembly GCA_022683975.1). Taxonomy (NCBI): domain Eukaryota; kingdom Metazoa; phylum Arthropoda; class Insecta; order Trichoptera; family Rhyacophilidae; genus Rhyacophila; species Rhyacophila evoluta. The sequence continues at coordinate 12,323 of JAGVSQ010006397.1, forward strand.
TGTTACAGTCTCCACATTTTGCTTCATGGATGTAGGTTGCTAATTTTTTAGGCAAATGTGCACTTAAGATTTAAATGATAATGTAAATTATGTACTTTGTTTTTTGTTAAAATGTAGCAACTGTTCAGCCGAAATAAATCTTTTATAAGGTTTCAGACTGCTCAAATAAAAAAAATACATTCGAATACAAAGAATCTTACTGCATCAAACACTACTTTTTTTAATAATAATAATTAATCTACACATTGGGAAGATATTCAGTGTAGAAATGGATACATGTATAGATATCCGCAATATGAAGACATGCCTTGACGATATTTTTTGTGAAAATTGTTAGCCAATTGCTCAAATCGTTGAGCATCCAAACCTAAATTAGATTATAAAACATTCTCTATTAATCACTATTTTAGGCAATATTCGCTCAAAAATTGGAGCATACTACAGAGTGTGACGATGTTCATTCCACAGAAAGAGTACATTAATCATCACCACAATTTGAAGATTCATATCGACAGATTATTTGTCCACGACAGTTAGTCGTTAGTCAATTGTTTTAGTAATCGAGCATCCAGTATAACATCTTTGTATTAACAAATGACTACTAGCTAGGCAAATAAGCTGAAACCATCATTTATAATATTGTAATTCCATAACTTCATGAAGATCATAAAACTTTTATTTCTTTGAGTCGTCTTTGAAATGAACTCTTATTCATGAATCGGACAAAATAGTTATGTAGCCTGGGGCTCTGTTAGAGATGTTGCGTTATCTTTTATTATCCGGTGCGATTTATTACCGAGATTATAGCGGGTCTAGACACTTTGTATAGAGCATCTGGATTAAGCCCTGATTAATAGTCTCGATTTATGCATACGACCGGATTCAATATCGAAGTTTATTAGTACTTTGTTATGACGTCATGTTTTCATTTAAGCACATGGGAAATATATTATAAATATTATGAATAACTCTGTTAGCTTCCTATGAATTTTAGTAATACTTGTACCATATGGCTTCATAATGATTATTCTCCGTATTCACTACAATTTTAATTAAACTTAAATGATTTTTTGTTTAATAACGTAATTGCCAAGTCACACATATATGGATGTGTACATGCAGAAAAGGTCCAACTCATTTTGGATCTTCTTTTATTGTATTTAGAAAATATAGTTTCTATAGTTTCTCGTATATCTCAAAATAAGGAAATTGACAGTTGGCTTTTTATGCATATATACATATATACGCCAATGTATTTTTAGTCTTTTTGATGTTATGATTACTCGGATACGTAGAATATCGTGTGACAATTTGTAAATGACACTCACGTTTCTCACTGAGAAATATAATATGATAACATGTAGAAAAATGTATGTATGATTTATAAATCATTAAAAATATCAAAATAGAACTATATATTATTTTTAACAAATCTTATTCATGCAAGAAACTATTTAACTCAGCGCTTAGCCTTGTGATTCGTAGAATACCGTTTAAGTAAATTTAATGCATTTCTTGAATAAATTCCCGAGTTTTTTATTTATACGATCTTCACAAATGATACTAGTCAGACAAAACTTTCTTGGAGAATTTTGAATTTTTATGTCAATATGCTGGCGATTCTCTATAAATTACGAGGGGATAGAATTATTTTTATGAATACCTTCTATCGTACTCTCCGGAATCATTTCGTATCTAGTGTTGAACATTTATATCACATTACATAATCAATTTAAAATCTTAATGTTTTTCAGATTTGATCGGTTTAATAATATGGGCTTTATCAGTTTAGTTATATGGATCATATGGAATCCTCATACAGTTAGTCGATTTTTCTTAACAGTGGATATGCTTTTCTTCCGTTTGCTATAGTGAGCAGCTCACTCAGCAATAATGAGTCAACGAGTGTTAATTGCTACATGGCAGTTTTAGTGTTGTTGAAATAATAGTTTAACCACGTTAAGAAGTTTCTTATAAAAATAATTTAACTATAAATAAGTACTGAAAGAGTAGTTTTAGACTGGTTTCAGATGTTTTTCACATGACTGCGATAAAAATATACACTTTTTGATAGTTAAAATCAATCAACATCAATCCTACATTCAAATCGATTATCATAACTCTAAAATCGCAATTTCGGTGACTCGTAATGTATTTTTCGCTTTCTTTTTTTTTTAGTTTCCTACAATTATTTTAATTGACTACTTCTTAACATAATCTCAACTTTAAATTCAAGTTTTGTAGAAAATAGAAATTTGAGTTATGAATTTATTGCATTCAATGAGCGATATGAATATTTTCTTGTTGCTGCGTTTTTTATTATAACTTTTATCCTGCTAACTGAACATTCTGTGTAAAATCATGACTAATATGTTTATGACTTTGAATATAAGTATAATAAATACAGTCCTTCAGTGGAACATTTATTTATTCATTATTTCATTATAAGGGATTATATCTAATACATACTGTCTATAACAGTATCTTCTAATTCCTCTCCAAATTTGCTATTAATAATTAAAACTCTTGTATTTCTGGCAGTTAATTAATTAGAATTAAAATGACGAACGTTACTGATCCCGCTAAGTTGGCACGAAAAACTTTTCTGCCGTTAACTTGGTTCCTGCGTAATTTAGTTATTCCATCGTGAAGTTTAGCGAACGCTTTGTTGTTCGAATTCGGGACAAATTTAGCGACGCCAATTTGAAATATGACTGGGTGTACTAACGAATGTTAATTTAATATCTCAATATTTGTCTTCTCTGTTATTCCAATGGGTTTCTCTGCTCGTTCATATATCATTACTGCAGAATCTATTCAATTTATTGTGTAATTTACAATAAGCAGAAATAGGATTTGGGCTAAGAGGGGTAAATTATTATTTCTTTTCTAAATCCTTACAAGAAATATTCGCTCAAAATCTTCGTAACTTAATACTTGAAAGCGGATATACTGAAAAATACAACAGGTATATCTATTTTATCTGCATTTTCAAGCCCACTGCTTAGATTAATAATACTAATAACAAAATAATAATACATCACATTAAATTCATATTTTGTTTACCATGTTCGCTCTTAACGTAGAGCATATGGATAGACACGGTGTAAATATATCCACTATAAAAGTGGAGAATATGGATATGTGCAATATGAAGACATGTCTTGACAGATTATTTTTTTACGAGAATTTTTTTTCAGTCTATTGCTCAGCCCAATGGGCGGCATCCAGTCTTGCATTTTCAAAAAGCTGACGGATGTGGGAATCCCGTACTCCCCACATTGTGAGGTGCGAACGCTAACTTCTACACTACTGGGGAAATGCGTGTAAACTCGGCCACTGATTAGATACTAAATACTGAATACTGATAACAAAATTATATAATAATACAGATATGAAATTTAATTTTACAATCTTCGAAAGATTTAAAATTTCCATGGGAAACACGTGTGTGTTTTTCAGTTTTCAAAATTGCATTGGTAATATGCGTGAATTGATATTTTTTGCATACAAATATCCACGACGTTTATTACGGTCGACAACTGTTGCACTGATAAATAAAGCGTCCTATAAAAATACGTAAAAGTCACTCCTTTTATCAAGCACACTTACAATATGTGAATTCAACAAAAAATCGCGCAAACGTATGCACCTTCGTTCGTGTTGGGATTATATTAAATTCTCAACGGTCGCGTGTTTTTTTTTTTATCCAAATATTATTTCAGACGCTGGTCACTCCTTTCTGATAGTTTGCTATGTTGACTTCTCCTTTATTATGTTTATGGCCATCTAATCGTCGACATGTTCGTGACAGCCTGACAATTTACACTCCTTCTTAGCTAGCAATCTTTTCGTTCAACCTTTACCACAATCCTTTCATTTTTTTTTCTAGATTTTTTTGTTGATATTCCAACAAAATGATCGAAAAAATCATCTACGAATACCATAACATCTATAAATATTTAGTACTTGAACTCAAATTGAGGTCTTTCAATATGTTTGCTAGTTAAACGTTATCCGGATGAACAATTACGCATATTAAATTCTGAATTATTTAAAACTGGTAAACTTTCATATGTGGGATCACTGTTAGCGACCCGGGTTTCGCC
>JAGVSQ010006399.1:0-16429 GCA_022683975.1 Rhyacophila evoluta
TGTGTAGATCCATATGCTCCAATTTGGGAGCGAACATGGTATAAAAAAAAAAACGTAAGAACTTTTGGTACCAATAGAAATATCATTTTTTGCGAAAACCTGTGACTAACTTCACATCAGATGCTTAATTCGTTCCACTACCCAGTTTTTCTAGATAATCACAACGTATACAACTTAATACACATTCTATCAAAAGGATGTAAGGTGCAAATGCCGAAGTAGTACCTAAACTTAGCTTTTAAGTTTTAAAAAAGGATAGAATGCGAAATTTGCACCCCGGGAAAATGAAAATTGTTACTCAATACATTTGGAATTCTGTCTAGCTATACACCAAATATTTTTCAGTTAGCTTACTGCTAAGACCTATGACAAAATTTTATGAAAACCTGTTTCAACACTAGAAATTATCAAATAAAACGATCATGTTGTAAATACTTGTAACCATATTGAGATGAATACTTGAGTTACAAGCAATTAGCATTAGCCTTAGTAAATAATTTCTTATAAATGGCGTTAAATTTATTTTCGTAAAATTTTGAAATTGGAGTTTTTGGCAGTAAGCGCAGTTGTTGTATCATACATTTTTAGGATTTAATTAGAAAAATAAAAATATATTGTTACTTTGACATTTTTATTGACAACATATGACAAATACGTGGTGACAATAATATTTATAAATCTTATAAATCTCCTTATGTTTTAGTTATCTCCTAGATTAGCCTAAAATTTATGCAAACATTTCTATAAATTCATAGTGTATTTAAAGTTTGACTTTAGGATATGTCTCTAATACGATCATTTCCTTTTCTTGCAAAGTCTTCATTTTAAAAACACTTGATTTTCATTCCATCAGTAAATACTTGGTGCGTTCATTGTAATTCGGACTAATAAAGAATGACAAAAGACTTTTGTATCCCATGATACAATAAATAGAAATGATGAATTATCTTGAGAATATGATCAATAAATACCCCGAGCCAAATGGTTCACTGAAATACGATTTTTTAAATCTCAACTAAAAACAAAAAAATAAAAGGAAAAATAAAAATTCTTTTAAAAATTACTGTGATAAAAATCTTACACTGTTACAATTTGAATGAAAGATCACAGCTAAAATGTTGTTCATTTTTGTATTAACATTTTAGATCCAGACAGCAGATGAAATAAAGATACTGCAATATATTAAACATTATCTCCAATGGCAATGCCGTCGCTCTCTGTCTCATCCATAGCAGCGTAAAAACTTTCATCTCCATCGGCTGAATTTTTTTCCTGGGCTTCATAAGCTGGCGCTAGAGGTGAGACGACTACACCATCCCATATAGTGATCTCACATGAAATGTCTTTTCCTGGAGTAAATATGAAAAATTACAGTAAATATTTTATTTACATATTTTTATACAATATGGTTTCTAGAGCAAAATGCAACTTTTTACATTTGACAAATAAAAAATTATTGATTGTCAGCCAATCACCGAACTTCCATTTTTGGATTAGAATTTTTTTTATTGCAAAGTGCACTTGTGCTTACCAAGTCAGCTTCCAAAACATCAATTATTTTGAAGCATTATAATGATGTACGTATTTTGATGTATTGTACACTAACCAGAAAGTATATTTAGTTTTCAGTATTTAGTTCTATAAGTAATCATATCTATAGAGAATTTAAATGAAACTTGCATGTGTTCAATAATTAACCATTTTTGATCAGAGAGTATTCATAATGATGTCTCACCGTCTTCGAATTCTTGTAGTCCAAGTACATATGCATAGCCACCTCTAGCTAAGACCCTTAGCAATGTTTGCGCTGTCATAGTAGCCTTGTCTAATTGGCAAGGGGTGAGGACAGCATGCGCTGGCCCTCGAGGTCCTCTCACCGGTGCAGGAGCACCCGTCGATCCTGGCAAATACAATCCTGATGACAACAGCTGCAGTACGCGTCTGAAATCAAGATATTAATATATATTATATAATAAGTCTATGATAAATATAATATATACCATGTTTAAAAAACCATTAATACATATAACTCTTTTCTCTTTTAAACTATACTATTATATAAAAGGTATTGCCTCTAATAGATATCCCAATCGGATGAGAAAAAAATGAGGGATTTGAATGATAAAAAAATGTTGGAGACAGCTCTTTCAGTGTGCTTTATGGAACACTTGTAGATATGAACAGGTTTATTTTTGGTCAATTTACTATGATTATTATTACTACTGCAGGAGAACTCTGTTGAATATTCGTTCAGAGGTCAAAGGCTAAGAATTCAAAGTGTGTAAGCTAGCTTGAGTAAAGAGAATCTTTATCACTTTATAAAGGTCTTCAAGTACCGTCTTTCTTGCCTCCTACAATATAACACAGTGACATGCTTGCGATACCCTTATCTTAGGAAATGTGTGAATGAAGAAGTATTCACACATGAATGCCCGTATCATAGTACAATACTTCTGGTAGCATTTAATTTAGGATGGAAGATGAAAAAATAGACAAAAAATAAACTAATGTTATTCTTCCATACATGGCGTTCCACTTTTCACACATATCAGTGTCTGACAATTGGAAAAGACTTTCATAAGAAATTCAACAGCACAACTATCTAAAAACACATATTTTATACTATGTAATGTACAATATGTAATATTTTTTATGTAGCTTTCTTTTCACATTTCACTTCATGAATTTCATTTAGCAGCAATACCAATAATTATACTACATAATCGACACGTTAATGTAACTGTGATATAACCAACCTGAAAGCGACGTTCAAGGGCAGTGCTTGTCTAGTGGGGTTGTTCATGATTGCATGGTGCGCTAATGTGTCGAGAAGCCATGGCTTTACAGGAGACAGACCCGAATGTCGAGCACATAGATCCTTCAGTAAACGCACCAATACCTTATGCAATAAAATATAATTCAAATTTAGAATCTAGCACAAAAGTTTTATAAGCAAAAAATGGATTTTGTAATTTATAGTTTTTAATTTACAGAAATATGTATGTAGTTAATAGATATAAAATTACCTTTATAGAAGAATGATGGGCATTTTCTTCAAACCACATGGTGTGACCAATAGAAACCATGTGACCTCGAAGAATCTCATAAGGTAAATGTACCTGAAAAACAAAGATGACGCTCATTAACATATATTAAAACACTGTGACGAAAATGGTTTGTTTATTAACAAAGTAAAAGTATTATTTTATCAACACATTAAAAATAAGTATAAATGTAAAAATTTCACGATGGATACTCATGTGAAAAAGTGTTGAATTATAGTGTAAAATAAGTAGTAAATAGTAAATAGTAGTAATAAAGTTTGATTAAAAAAAAAAATATATTCTAAAATAATTTACTTCAGGCTTTAATTTTCTCAAGTTAGGGTTAATAGTAGCGACAAGGACTCGGACGGTGGCATCTGCATGATTTATACAGAATCCTCGTTCATTTGTGGTAGTCTTCACTTGCTCAGGTTTGTAAGAGGCATCTGATTTAAGAAGGACTTTCAACTCCTCTGTGACCTGCATCAGATAAAAAACAAAGTTACATAAAACATATTTTATTATTGGATGATCTATCTTTATTATATTTATATATATATATTAAAGTGATGATCACTAATCTTTTGAGATAATTTCGTCACAATATAGTGGATGGCGAAATATTTTTTTTTATAAATTACAGACGCTGCAAGTACTGTCAATAACTGGGTTTCCCAAACTGTTCCGCTGAACCTGAATAGGTGTTTTTATACACATTTAAAGATCTTCTTACTAGTAAGAATAACCCAACCTAAAAAATCAGGAGTAAATAGGTAGTTGGACTTTGAATCACTTTTTCGTAAACATACTATTGATATATATACATACCTTACTTGCCAAACCTTCCACAGCTTCTTTAGTGGGCAATGTTTTCAGAACAAAGACCAGATCTGCACAATTGTCACCTTTCACCATAGTACCTTGTTTGAAAGCGCCCACATGACGCACCATAAGCAATTGCTGGAAAGAGAAGTATATAACACTACAAATTTGACTATACTACAAAAATATATAATGGCATAATAAGATATTTGATGATGATTATTTAAGAAAAGTATTAGAATGTTTAGGTTACTTACGAATGCAGCAAAGTCTCCTGGAACCACAGCGAGATTCTCAACAACTTTTTCAATTTTAGTCACTAAGTTTAAAACAGCTGCTTGATCGGCAGGGCTAGGACATAATTCCGTGTGACGTTTAAGAAGTGCCTAAATAATAAGAGATAAAAAAAATCATTTTGTAGGAATGTCGATAGTCAAAATTCAATTCAATCATAAGACACAATCATAGAATATGTATTGCTAATATATCAACAGTCTTCCAACATTTTTCAAATTGATCTTCAATTATTTACAGAGAAAAGTTACATCAGACAGAAAGTGACATTGGCATGGTTATTTCCAATCTTATCACTAACAGTTACTACATGTATTATTAAAAGATGAACATCCTATAAAAACTACTCCCTGTTGTTGCTGAATTGCAATATGTTTCTCATTTTTTTTTAAGTCACGTCACACATGGTAAAAAAATCCTATATTAAATAAAACAATAAAAATTCGTATTTTTGCTCTACGTAACATGGAGATCTTTGTAAGCAGTTTTTTAATAGGTCTAGTTTACAACCAATTGCTCGTTCAGCAGGTGTACCTTGCATTTTTAAAGAATGATGATTAATGATCAAATATAAAAAATACAGCAACTTTTATTTTAAAATTGGGAATGTTTTTGGTATGTAATGATATATTACATACCTGAGTAAATGCAGTATCATCAGGATGTGGCTTGCATCTCGGGAAAGCAGGCTCAGCCAGTGCCAGGTCAAATGGTGGTCTTAATGACAGTCTAGGACCACCATAAGGTCCACCTCGGCCACTTCCTCCTCGACGGCCACGTCCTCCTCGTGCTCCACGGGCCATTTCTATGCTGCGACAATTGATAAATTTAAAAAATGTAAATATTGTTGATTTATTATAGCTTATATTATAGATTTATTATATGCAATTCATGCTTCTTTTAATTTAATCATAATGAAAGATGTACTTTCCGTGAACAATGCTAGCCCAGATTAAGTCTATGAACTTATTATATTATAATTACCATATTATTTACTACAGTAGATATTAAATATTATTATATTATTACAATGATAAACCAATCTAATATATAATTGAAAGAATTTTACTAAAAATATAATAGTTAACAAAAATTTTGAGCTAAAAACGTTTAGAATAGGTATTGAAGTTTACTTTTCTGTCATAAAACATGAGAGAATTATTTTACATTATTCTTTAAACGCGTTTGAATTGGATTTCAATAATTCTGATAACGGTTCTGTAATTCTATTTAACATTATGCGTTAGATGCTGAAGTTGATCACCTTAATGGAAAATATCATGTGGCTCTTGCACATATCAGCGATCGGTTTGAAAATAACCAGCCATAACGAGGACAAAATACTTTTAAAATTTTGTGACTAACTTCACAAATGTTCCGAAAATTGAATTTAACAAACCACTTTTTTCCGGAAAAATACGGTCAGGCCAAAAAATTATCGTAGCTTAGACAATACATATTTCTAAGGTTAACATCATAATATTCGGTGCTGATGGCGTGAAATATATGCCTAACCTCAAAACATACGGACGCCACTTTGGGAGCAAGTAATAATTATAACTTATTACCGTATTCGTTTCAATAGAAATAAACTCATAGAAGTGGATAAACTGACGCTGCTCCGCTATAATAACATATATGCCACAATGATTGGGTAAAACAGGATTTTACCAAGTGGGTTTTAGTTTTATTTATTTACATTAACATATCTCAATAAGCGAGCACGTCGAATACTAAAAACAAAACCTTTAAGAGCAATTTCAAATAGCAATGTGTATGATTTTAAAGTACCATACCAATGAAATTAAAATTTCCCTGTAAAAATGCAAAACCTTGTAAAAAATATCAAAGATTAAAGTGTTGACCATTCAATCGCTGAAATAATTTTAAAACATCTAAGTTGTTTGTAGTTCATGAAAAGCTTTTGTGTATAAATTATAGCATTTCGAAAATGGAACTTACATATTAAAAAATTCTGAAAATATCGGCGAAAATTTTTGACACCCGCCAAGCGAGAGTAAATTTCTAATATGGCCGCGAGACCCTGCTTGGCCTTCAAATAAAAATGTTGCTATATCAATAAAATAATATTTAAAAAATCCACTGTGCACTTTCACGTAAATTGTTCGAATAGAAATAATTTGTTAGGTACGTTAATTTTACTTATAGAGCATTTATATAAAAAAAACACTTAATTTTGTCCTTCAATTTTGGCATGTTCCACAAGTTTATTTTGAAAATACTCCCTTTAATTATTATGTCGTTTGAAATTTATTTGTTTCTGCTTAATTCTTTTCACTCAAACAACCGATTTTTTATATACTTAAATTAAAGACATTTAAATGTATTTACTATGGATTATAGTAGTATAGATGAGTTATAAATGAATCATTGTGTAAAAATATACGAAAATGCCTTTAATTTTATATATTGAATATACTAAACTACCTAGTTATCAATAAAATAAAAGCCTACTTGTAAGCACTTCCATCAGCCACAACACAATCACACAAAATATTCTTAATATTAATAAAGTGCATTTACAGATGGTCCTAAACATTCAGACATCCAAGAATTCATACAATTTTTTGAAGCCAATCAGACACGAACGTTAAAAACAATCTTTTTTTTTATTAAAAGCAGTTGACATTATTATTCATGTTAATTTAAAAGGTAAGTAATGAATGCAGTGTAATAATTATAGTCATTTTTAATAAATATTGAAAGTTATCTTTCGTTTTTTTAGCTCGCTCCTAGTAATTATTATGTTGTAAGTGTTGTCCGATTTTTTTTTGCCCCCCATATTTCGTGCGCCTGGAGCAACTGCTCCAACTGCTTTACGGTGTAGCTACGCCTCCGCAGATCATATGAAAGTCACATTTCAAAAAAGCACAATGCATATAAAATGCATAACATGGTTTAAGTCATAATGAGTCAGAGGCCATATTAAACGTGAGAAGGAATAAAAATCAACCATTAAAATAAATTTTGAAATACAAGAGAATTTGTAAAAATAGAAATTTTGTTTTCGGTTTGGGTACACATCAAACAATAATAATGTTGAGGCTAAGTCATCGCTTTTAATAAATACATGTAGTATTTAGAGATACTATTCTAAAATGAAGCTTCGAAATTATTGATATAATATTTCAGAATTTAACTATTAGTCTGAAATTCTACATTTGTTTATGAAAGACAATCAGTTTGACAATTATTTACGATAGTAGTGTTATTGATAACTTTTACGAGCTATGGATGCATCCGATGAAAAATTCTAACAGTTCGATAAAAAAAAGTAGTTTTGGAGTTTATCTCTTTTAACCCCACTTCAAAATTGTATTTCCTTGAGAATTTTGGGTCAGTCAGAATAAACAAACAATTGCTATCGATGAAAGTTTTATATGTAGCGACATTATTTTTCATCTGGCAAGGCGATAAAATATTGTATTGTTATGGAGAAGTTCTCGTGAATGTCGATATAATAACATATTAGGGCCTAACCGAACACCGTATTAATTCAGTATGAAGTCTGGAAAGAAAGTTTTCGAAGAATGAAATGAAATGATTTTTGTCGCATTTAAGGAAATCCGTGCGTGAAGAGCTAAAACTTAGTTATGGGCGTAAAACCGTCTTCGTTAATCGCAAAACACTTCTTATGCATTAATCATTGTCTAGTTCTAGTTTATTGGTTGAATTTCGCTAATGTGTCAAAACTCTATTATGGCTATGATAAAAAATGAAAAAAAAAAACAAATTATAATGTATAAATATGATATGTGTTGCAGGTCTTTTAGTTGATAATAAAGCAATGAGTTGCTTACTTGCTCGTAGTCATCACAGACGATATCAATGTATACTAACTATTGTATAACTCCTGTGGGTTATTACACACACCGCATCAATGAACGATAGTCATACGGTTACAATTTGTATTCAGTATTTATTGTTATATTGAGAATATCTATCAGTTAGTTATTTATTGAAATTTAGATAAGCATTTACATAACTTTCTAGCTAAATCCGATAAGTTTTATAAAGTATCTTTTCTCAAATATCTTATTGCATGATTGTCTGAAGGCACCAAAAAGGAATTGCAAAATGGAATTCGCGTTTGTTTTTCAATATATCGAATTCCGAAAAAAAATAATGAGAATTCCGGTATTCGAATTTTGATTTTCACGTCCTACTACGTCCAAAAGCAGAAATATGACTAAAAAATTCTGGACAAATGTAGAAAGTACAAAATTTTTTGTTCGTAATTTTTACTTTCAGATATGGTAGAAAATGAAAATTAACCATCTCAAGATGGGATAAGACCTAAAAAACGAGAAACTTCAAAATTTAGATCCTATTCCGAGAAAAAAATCAGAATTTCTGAAAATTTCGATTTCCGACCAAATCCCGAAAATGCTGAAATTCGTTTTGAAAAGCACCAGTACACAAATTTTTTTCATTTTTGTTACGGTTAATGGTATATGAACAGCTGATGATTACGATGTGTTAACGCTATAAGAAAATAATATTCATTATGGTCAATAAAACCCATCCCTTCAAAGACTCATAAGAAAATTCAAGTTAACATATATTTATAATACGCGACATAACAGCTACATATTTTATGCAGTACGTACGTATCTGTCAGAAGTAGGTATCTTTAATGAAATAACTCTATCCAAGCGCCAATCAGATATTTATATTTTCTGAAAGGTTGATGCAAACAATTTCAAATATTATGTAATCGCGATTATATTTAAAATTGAAAACTTTCAGAAAAAGAAGAACATCAACAACGATGGATAGAACGTTGAAGTGTTGAAAATTTTGAATATCTGGAGCGTTCATAACGGAAACTAACTGGCAGATTGGGGTCGTTATCCACGTTGGTATATAGTAGAAAAAACCTTCAATTCCATATATAACATTTGTTTTGAAAGTCTATTTTGTAATGAATTCATGCAATTTTTTTACGGTATAAACTATAAGACATACGAAAAGCTTGGAGAAAAACTGTGTAATATGTGCCTTGTTGAAAATATCATAATTATACTCGCGAGAGATATTAAGGGATAGTGGTAAGACTTGTTGGTAACGAGAAGATAAAATAACAGATCATGTAGCCACCCATCACTACTAAATGTTATTACTACATGCAACGTCGGAGCAATTCCAGTCACTCAACACATAAAAAATGTAATATTTATAAGATTCACGTCAAGTATTATTAAATGTAGGTAGTTATTTACGTATACGAACTTCTATTTTTAACGAGTACACGACTTACTCTCCACTACGACTATTTGGCGGGAAATGATCTTACCACTGCGCAGTGGCGTGATATGTATAAATCAATTTCTTTCTCTCTCTTTCTTAGGTTATTTCGTATGTTAATTATGTTTTGCTCCTTCAGCACTTACTTGTTCATGGTTTTGCTGCGTGATCGAACAGTGTTGCCAACCGAAGAGAAAGATTTAAAAGCAGATGCCGTAAACATTTTTCATTTAAGGGAAATCTTTTCCAAATTGTCGACTGTAAATATAATATATTTAATACATATCTCAACCATTAATGTAAAATACAAAATCACTAGATATGCTTTTTGAATAATGAAAATAAAGTGGATAAAATTATGAATCAATAAATATTTTATGTTTATTCGATCATGATAAATTCTATTCATTTATCCATATTGAATGAAATTCTTACGTATTGTCAATAACATAGTATCGTATTTAGAATTAACTAAATATTTGTATATAATTTTTTAAGCCAGTGGAATAAAAGGTAACATGTTTAGAGTGAACGTTTTTAATTAGAAGTATCTGTCATAAGCTTTTCGCTAGGAATACAATTTGCGTTTTCTATCTGATAAAACTTACAAAGTTGTAAGCCTTAGATTTAATAACTACATTTTATATTTAGGTTGAAACTTAGAAGATGTTTTTAATTTTTGATGGCTAATTGTAATAAATTTAGAGTAAGTACTAATAATTGTTTCGAAAATTACGAAATATTAATGTACTATGGATATTTTTTTATTTTTCTTATTAACAAACATCAGTAGTAAGATAAGGTAAATTTAAAGCTGTAAAATAGTACTGACAAGAAACCGAAATGAATCTAACAAGATCTATTTTTACGGTTATGAAATAGATATCAGATTACAAATAAGCGCTTGAAACATAGGCTTCTTAATATTGTTATATTTACAGTAAAATAATAATAATTCTTAAATGTGCATACTTACAACTATATCAACAAACATGCACTAACTACAAAACGCATACAAAAGATTAGTGAATAAAACTTTCAATATGATTAAATATGATATTATTATACATGACTTATATATGTTTTTACTAAAAAATAGTGGGGAAAATGTTTTTGTTTATTGGGACCAGATTGTTACGAGCATCTGCGACGCCTTAAAATAAAACTGATTAGAAATTTTCTTCAGTAGGCGCCTAGTGTCTGTAGTGGGGGACGTGTTTTTGGTTGTACGACGTGTGGCAGCTCAAAAAAGTTATCTCGGATTCCGCGGTTAAAATGTCAATCAATTAATAAATAGGCAAAAATCTCTTCATAATTTTCAATAATTTCTCCCACTGCGGAATCAGTCGTCAACGTGTATACATACTCCTCGCCACCACCAATCATTTTAATCGGATAAATTTACAACTCTGAGTTAAAACTAAAAAAATAATAATATTATCATTAATATTTTCAATCAATACATTTACTACACTTGAATTTAAATAAAAATAACTCTACTTTAAAAAAATCTAATTTCAGTGGTAATCATTTTGAGGATTATTTTCAATTTATTGTGGACTGTGTTTGCCGGTGCATATTTCATATTAACCCATATACGTTATGAACTTTCTACTAATATTATTATAGTGGATTACAAGTTTTCGAACTGACTCCATGTTAGTGTGTTCGGTCTTGTCATTTTGCGAGTTGTCTTCCCTACGATAAATATATGCTTTACGTGACCAGACTTTCAAACAAAACCTTATATTTATTTCATTTTTATGCTGTGAAATCTACAGTTACTCCATAGACATTATACCCATCTTAACTGAGCATAGGACTTTCCCAATAATATGCACTGCCAGTAGACATTAAAGAAGAAAGTCGTGATAATAAGAAAAACATTTCTATAACAAACTCGTGACATCTACAGAGAAAACTGTCCAAAAATTAAATATCAACATAAGTCACATATGTTATATATTTAAAATTGGCATGTAACCCAAAGTTATTAATATTTAATAATATAATTCGCATATAACTACATTAATTAGAATGAAAACAAAACAACCGGTGACTAAAAAAGTTCTAAACAACCGAGGGATAGATAGTTATTGGGTACATTAAATTTTACATTGAACATTAATTTATTTATTATGATTATTGAGAATAAATAAAACAATCAAAACTTCAATTGCTGGAAACATTGATGCCTGATATTTAATATTGTGCAGTGGATTTCAATTAGTGTTTATTGCCTACCTTCATTCATTCTGTTTGTTGCAAGTTGCAAGAGCCGGCGAAGATCAGCGTAGACCACAAAACGACTTTCAAGATATTTCTATAAAGGTAATTAATGATTATTAAATTTCATATTGTATTCTTTATCTTTATTTACAAGGTAAATAAATATATTGCGTTATTTCACTGTGTTTAAAAATGGAAATGGCTCTTTATGACGATAATTTTGGTAAGCATGTTTCATTCATTCTGTGTGCAATTTCTTCTGGAAGGGATACAATTAATACACAGCTCGCCCTCATTAGAAGATCATTGATATTCGATTCGAATTTAATTCTAAATATTTTATCAGATATTTGAATTAAACAATTCTAATAAGGAACTGGTATAGACATTTTTTAAATTTCATCACAATGGTTAACATAACGGCGTTGGTAATGAATGGTATAGCGTATGTAAATGATTTATTTTGTATTCATTGTGTACTAAACTCTATTGACAGTCAAACAATAATTTTATAGAAATAATTTATATTTGTTTATTGTCATTGGTTTTCAATATTCATTTTTAACTGATTTTTTTAACTTTAATGATCCTTAATAATCTCGCGAATAAGCATTCTTGGTATTTTATGTATTTGTATATTAGTATAAATGTGGATTTATGTGGCTCAATAATTTTTCTTCAAATGCAACATTTAATTATTTTCATGATTTCAACAAAAGGTACACATATGAATTGGTGTCAATAATAATTTGATCGATTAGTATAATAAAATTTATTTAATTGGAAATAATAGTAAATAGCACTTATTCAAATGGTACTTGATTGCTTATTATGCAGATTAAATATACTATATACAATATAAGAAACTATAATGAACCGTCTCAAAGACCAATGAATTGATGTATTATGTACTAGAAAAAACACGCATTATTGGTGTGATAACCACTTTTAAATAATAATTTATTCATTCTTTAATATTGTTAATGCGAGAAATATTTATTTATACATTCTGCTATCACGTGTATATATTTAAAAAAAAAACAACAGTGCATAGCAACACAGCGAAGTGTCCAGTCATTCGATTGTGTTGTATAAATATCTAAAAAAAACATAGAAATCAAACAAAATTAGATGCAGGCACGTGCGATTTAATTTCGTTTGTCTAATCTTTGGCACCTAGTTTATCTACAAATGTAAATAGTAAATAAACACAATTTTATGGACATAATTATTTGAAGTCGTTCCGTGAACTTCAGTAATCCAATTAGTATTTTTTTTATTTGTACCTTAACTGAGGTCGACTTCTGTAGCATTTTTTTATTGCGTCCACCCCGAAAGTGACACCAATGGATCTCCACAATATAAATATGTTCCGGAAATGAAGCCTACGGATTTCTACAACGTAAAGAATAATTTTATTCACTACTTCGCGAGCATTGGTTTTTAGCCAGTTGCTCCACGGATTGGGTAATTAGTCCTGTATCTTTGAAAACAGCTAGAACTCGTAACATTCACCATCGAAACGTTACCGTTTGCCACTACGCCACCGGGTTGGGATAATTGTAAACATTTGTTTACGAAATATTCTATTCAATATTATTATATTAATTAAATTTGGTTATTTTTCGTTAACTCTGCTATTTGCTACAGTCAGAAGACATCTGTGTTATTTTTCGCCTTCTCACTACTCTAAAAGGCGAATTACGTGAAGCAACTTTAGTTTCAAAAAAAGTAAAACAACCAAATCGGAAATATTCAGCTTAGGTAAGTTTATGTAAAATAAATGTTCGCGGGTGAAAAAATGGCTCGTACCCTGTAAACTTACGTCGGAGATTCATTTTAATTAGTTATCCTTAATATTGTTTTTAATACGCTAATCATTTTAAAAAATATTTTTTCGTTGCTTACAAATAAACCGACGCGTTTCGTTTGGTATGTGAGCTATATTATGTCGGAAATTATCATTGAGATAAGAATGCATCTTGATTTGTAATCCTATAGCTCTATATTCAATATCAATTCAATATATGAATGTGGTTTTACACTGCAACCGTAAGTGCGCGGTTTGCGAGTAGATAGTTTTCAGTATAAAAATGGGTTTGATGTGCCAGTGGCGAGGAGTGATAAAATAAGGTAAATAACAGTTAACCGAAAGAAATTATCTATATAAATCACACATTTTTATCGTCCTGGTTTGATCGATATTTGAGGGGCTTAGAAGAAAAAATGCCAATGTCCATATCATTAAAGTGAGTCGCTCGTCTTCTATTAATCTTAAATATACTAGTATCTGCATTATCTTATATAAAACCTAAAATAGTTAATTTATACTTACATATTGATAGAAAGGTATTAAAATTAGTAATTAGAATGGAATCATCGAATTTATTTGATTTTCCGCGATGTATTGCCGGACAGCGACGTTTTTGCTGTCAACCCCCTCATTTGTTCCAGACACTTCTGATTATTTCGATCTCAGTTTTCTACAGCTGGTACATACACGTGTAAGAAATATAAATCACCGTTCAAAAGCTATAGAAGCGTTAGATGTGCCTATTATCTCCCTACATATTCATATAGTAGAATTTCTGGAATGATTTATTTTTACAGTCATTTTCAGAGAAGTACCTAACCTACGGTTAAATTACATACGAAGCCTGTAAAATTTTCTCTTCATACAGAAAAATAAAGCAATGCATACTGATTATCCGCAGTTGTGTCGTAATTTTAATCTTTTTGGGATTTAAGTTATGCCATTTGTTCGATTTATCATTGGTATTCAAAATATACGATATGTATCTGTATTTCGAAATACTGCAGAGCTAAATTTTCGACAAGATTAAATGGGCAGTTACATGAAATTTATAAATCGTATGTTTTCATCTTTGAAGTAAATTTGCTTAAAATTGCTATTATGTAAGTGCATTATCGGCTGCATATTTTTAGTTTTTTTTTGTTGTTTTGGAAACTTGGGGTTGAATGTATCATTCGTTTTCGATGATATTATGAAATGTGTCCACATGAATAATAATCTTATCTCTGACATTAAGCACCGAATTTGAAAGATTGACATCAAAACAATATAATTATAATAAAAATAACTGTTGTACTTGGTGGTAATGCTAATAAAATATTGGCCATATACAATATATAATTTGCGTAAATTTCATGGTTCTATTTTCAATTTTCTAATTTCCATATATTTATGACTAATCCATATCGGATTAGTGGATCCATGTTATCTGTATTATTATTTCAATGGTGTCTGATAACAACATTTACCTTTTGACGACATTCCCCGCTCCACATCGTTCCGCGGAAGATTGTTCGTAATGCGCCGCAAGTGCTTATAGCTGGACGAAGAAATTGATGACTAGCGCTCGATTTAGATTTTGAGGGAAAAACAAAGTGTGAATTTTCGCACAGCATAGACTTCTTAGGCCGCGGGTACGATAGCAGAGCGACGGCGGCAAATCGATGGTAAAAGAGATGCAAAATATCTATAAATAGGTATGTAAGTGAGCAAGTTCGGCAGCGCGACAGCAAAATGTAGTCACAACAAGCATGAAGAAATTAAAACGGTTGTCTGGTTATAACACTATATCTAAGTATATTTATTTACTTTCAAGTACATATATTTTTACATAAATTGTATAGTATTATCTGCAGCAGTCTAGCAGGATAATAAGGAGTAGCTGTTGATTCACGATACATTTGCTTTGTCGGAATTTGATGAAGCGAACTTTGATAACGTATTACTCTTAACCAGAAGGACTGCGTCAGCAGCTTCTAGCGCCACCGGGTCGTTTTACTTTTTAAAAATAAGACGCAAGAAATAAAAGAAGCACTGAGATTAGAAATGTACCCAGAAGTAAAATAAGCCAGCTTATCATAACTTATGTAAATTTATACTATTATTTATAATGAATCATTAAAATCATTTTAAAACAATCTGTATTTAATACGATTCCGATTAGAATATGTATGTTTGGGAAAATAAATAAGTCAGGACGATTAAATGTCATTAATCATATAAATGCCTGGCGATGTGATCTGGGTGGATACTAGATAACGCCGATTCAAACATGAGTTCATATTAATGAATAAAATTATCAAAACAAAATATTGTAACTGCACACCATAATAACTTATTATATATGTACGTAATTTTCAAGCATTGTACGAAAGTACGGACGTTAAAAATAATTTGCATTGTTGTGATCGTGGTTGTCGGTAGGGGATGCAATTTGAGATTTGTCGCAGGTACAAAACCTGTGTGATATATATTTTTTAAATACCACGAAATGCGTATCGAGTCTGTATTTTTTAATTCATCCATATTTTTTTTTATATATTCGATGTTATAATATTTGCAGATGTCGACCTGTATTTTAACTTATGGTTTGTAATTAATTTATGGTGCGTTTGTAGCAATGAGAGAATGCATCTATATATGATTTTTTTAACCATGCTCGCACCCAAGTTAGAGTATTAGATCTACATAGAATGCTCTACGCTCTCTGGGAGACCATATATATGTAGATGATATATTAATTTATATACAAAGATATTTTTACAGTGGGTGTTCGGTCACATACAGGTTACGGGCTGGTTTTTTCTACCGCCGACCCTGGATGCTAATATAAAATATTCCACCACACTTCTTGTGCTCGTTTGTATCGAATTCGTTTTCTTATCGTTCGTCCAGGCTCTAGAGCAGTGGTTCTCACGTGAAATTTCACTGTGGCCGCATTATAAAAATCACCGGTCCT
>JAGVSQ010006400.1:0-14842 GCA_022683975.1 Rhyacophila evoluta
TAACAGTGATCTCACATATGGAAGTTTACCAGTTTTAAATAATTCAGAATAAATTTTCATTAGTTTTGTATTTAATTAGAATTTTAATAGTTTATTTTGTTTGGATGGGCGAGTAGATAATACGTACATACAGAATTGCAATTAGTTGAGCAACTAAATGAAAAAAACAGTATTTATTAAGAAAAACAATCTATAATGAATCTTTTTACATCTTATATGTATGCTTTAATTATTCATAAGTATACTCAGCAGTGTAAATGTTTTTAAAATGTTACTTTATTGTCTTTTGGTGAAAATGTTATTAAGCAAAATTTAAATTTCAAATTGCAGACTTTAAATTTGATTCATAATGTAAATGTTATGTGATAAAGTTGATGTATTGAAACGGTTTAGTACGCGTAATTATACTAACGAGATAGTTTGAATAGCGTAATCATTTAAATGTTAAAATATACGGCGCCGAGTGCAAAAGCTAACAAGCTTTCTTCGGCTTGAAAGAATAGCAACTTTACGACCGCGAAAGCAATTTGGCCTTACAAAAGAGAGGGAAATTAACCACAAAGTTTAGCTGCCGTTGGCCTCGGCTGCGACATTTTTTCCTAAAAAACTGAGTGAGCTCGCACACAATAATCGATACAACAATTAAAATATCCCGATATAATTGTTTTCACTGTTTTAAAATTTTTAGTACACTTATTTTATTCTCGATATAATACGAGCACTTTTCTGGGGCAGGATATCTTTGAGTTAAAGTACATTTAAGTAATTATTTATATGCTCCACAACTAAAACTTAATGTTGTTTTGTGTTGTGTTTTTTTTAAACCATGTTCGCTCCCAAAGTGGAGCATATGGATCTACACAGTGTGAAGATATTCACTCCGAGTAGAGTATATAGATCTCCGTAATGTGAAGACGTCTTGACAGATTATTTTTCACGAGAATCGATTGTCAGACAATTGCTAAACCCAATGCTAATCCAGTCCTGCATTTTTAGATTTGTGTTATGTTATATAATATATTAATACGTCAATTTATAATTTCATGGTAGTTCCTATTCACTGTGGGGTGGTTAAATTTGCTCTATTGTTTGTTATGCAAACATAATCAGATGGCATTTATACTGGTGAAATTAGATAATATTGTCGTACTGCACACTTTTCGTAAAAACGCTCTAGCTGGCAATATTATTTCACTAATGCAGTATATGCAAAAATAATGTTTTGTACACATCGGACATTTATTTGGTGTTATTCAGATGGTCAGTCATAAAAGACGCAAATGAAAACTCATTGAAAAAGATTGGATAAAATCATATGAATACAGTTAATACATTGAAACCATTGTAAATAGGTGATATTCCATACTCGCATATCATTTATTTTCTCATTTATTTATACAAATGACGCATGTTAATACGGTTATTTAATTTTTTTTTATCTTGAAATATGAAACCATTAAAATATCTGTTATGAAAGCATATTTATACCTTTACTAAGATTATAAGCCATTGTAAACGTTTTACCACATTACCGTTTTATCATGCATATCCCAGACTATTATCTACTATCAACTATTTTGCTGTGTTTACCAAAAAATGAAAGCAATTAATTAGATACATGAAAAAACGATTATCTTTTCAAGTTTACAAATTTATACTTGTTATGTCATTTAATTGCTTTGCAACACTTTTTATTTACAATTTTACAATAGCGCTATTAAATATATTACGGAATTTTGTTTTCATGATTTTCAAGAAAAGTTTTTTAGCAATAAGCTTTTTACTTCTGGAGATATATCTAGAGTATGAATGAACTCGTATGCATATTTCGTTTCATTTATGCCATAGTATATTGCGTCAAGCGGTTTGCAAAACATTTGCGAAAACGATACATTATAAAGTTTGGCTTGAGTTCAAATCATTCAGAAGCATGTACAAACTTTATTATACACCTAACTCTCTATACGGTGAAGACGTTCCACCCAATAGCATATAAGAAAGATATACCATTAAAGAATAATCGTGGACAGATTTTTGTGTGTAAAAATCAATGGATATCGAAATATAAAATTCATTTTTGTTGATGGCATTTTAATTTTGTTTTAAAAAATACATTCGAAAATTGTAACAAAGATTATTCACTATCAGATAATAGAAAAACCAGTTTACGTACATTTGGTATGACATTTTTTTCATCGCTTTAGATATCAAGAGCCTGTGTATTATTTTTTTTTTAATTTTTGGGTTTACTGGATTTTAACCATTTTATTTGAGGATGTAGTACCGTGTTTTTTTTAACTACACAAAAAGAGAGTTTAGTGTAATTTATGATAGGATAGTTCAAAAGATTGTTAATTTTAATATTGCACGTGTGAGGAAAGGTAAATACTTCAAACGAAAAATGTTTTTATTAAAAATTTCCAGATGGTGTCACAGGAAATATATATGCATAACCTCAGAGACTATGTACAAAAAAGTCTCATAGAATAGTATTTCTTTCTCTAATGTAAAGAAATGCGGCGAATATCTTGCTTGCAAAACATTCAAGAGTTGAAAATAATCTCTGTTTTTATGTGTTATCAAAAGGTCGCTTTGGGAGTTAAACTTTTGTGTGACAAAAGCACCAGCGTAACGACAAGAAAAATTCTTATCAGTCTTTTTATTTTCATTTGATGGCGTAAAGTTTTTTTTCGTTATTTATTATTTTGTTCTGTATGTATGATTTTTATTATTGAAATGTAAAAATAATGCCACGCACCACCTTTTGTAAATGAAAGTATTCTTCAAGATAACATTTTTTTTATGTTTTTGTTTCTAATGCCAACTTTGGTGAATGACATCTTTCGTTTTTCTTTTATGTACAATTTCAATTCAGATTATAAAGAAAAATAATAATAAAACATATATAAATCTAAATTAAAATGTAGCATACTAGAAATCAATGACGTTTTGTATGTCATACTTTTTATTGTAAAATTCACTTAAAATAACACTATTTATCTAAAACTATAAATTAAAATAATTCCCGTTTCAAATTACCTATAAAACTTCTACAAATGAATGTAATTTTGATTATTAAAATACAAAAAATATGACAATAGAGGAATTTTCTTGTAGAAAATGCTAAAAAATGCTTTCATGCAGCTTTTATTTCTGGGTAACGTTTAATCTTATTAATAAATAACTTTGTTCATGATTTATCGGGTCGTTTTGTATTATTACTATTAATTTGCATTAAGGTTGTAATATTTTATTTAGCATTTTTCCATCAGATTAAATATAGATATTTTGGATTAATATTATTCCTCTCCATGCAAAGCTTTTCTTTGCTACTATCGCCAAGCTGTGTCTCATAAATTTATCAAGCTTTTGGTCATACCTAAGCTTTTTGCCACCTTTTAGACACTGGCAAATATACCGTCCAAAGACATACTGGTTATAATGATTTATATAATATATATATTTCTTTACTGTGTGAAATGAAATGCAATAAACAATTGAAATATAAAATGTTTACATTATTATCAATAAAACGAACACTTTTTAATAACATGACATTTTTGAGAAACTGCTGTGTTTTCGTTCTTCGATTCTACTATAGTACATTGCCGTTAATCAACCTTGATAGCAATCAATATGACTAAAAGCCTATATATGACGTTAATTCCCTCTTCAAACATTTGACATGCTAATATCTACTTAACTGATCGCATATACATGTCTGTATAAATTGTGAATGTGCAAGTGAATCTTATATTTGTCCAATTCAAGAAGCATAGGGTGAGATGGATATTTTCCGGGAAAGTTTAGTAAAAATAACTATATCAAAATATATGAAATCAACGACGTTGTTTTTACCTAGATTATAAAATTATTATTTAGTTATATTTCACCGAATTAACAAAAAAATCTAAATTGTAAGGCCATGATATTGAATTTTTTAACAATATAAATGGAAAAAGAAGTTAAGTAAAAATTGAATTAAAACGTTTGAGAACGTTCCTCCTAAAATGTTCCCTCTCGTGAAGGTACCTACTTAATTTTAGCTGATATATGCTCAGTCAACTCAGTTACCTATCCATCCATTTTTGTAGTAATTGATTATGTACCAGAAAGTAATTCTGGTACAATATACCACCTGCTTTCCCCTCCACTGCCCGCTACATCTCCACATCCGTTATGCGGGCGTATCCGTGGCGGCCGTTAAGCGCATTTAAAAGTGCCAGAATTGTGTAAGAAGCAGCTTCCCAAAACCTTGGTTGGCGTGCACTAAAGTGTGCGTGATTCCTATCCTAACTAACTATACCCTGTCAACATATGACTTTGTTGAGAAAAGGCCTTCTCGTTCGCAGTAAGATTTTGCAATTTTCTTAAAAGCTAGACCTTCGTAGAAATCAAGTCGCAATGGCCAACCGGTCTGACAAATGGTCAAACCGACTTGAGAAGCGCTTCCCCAATATACCCAACAATTATCATTAATTTTTATCCAGCAAGATATTTAATATGTTTTCATTATAAGGTATTATAAAATCATTTTTTTTCACGTATGTACGTACGTACGTATATATGTATATATTCAAATTATTGTGTGATAAAATTTACTAATTTTTCTATTCACTATTACATTAATTTGTACTGACGATAAAATTTGTGTCAGTTTTATTCATACTTAAAAAAATACGAGCAATCTAACTAAGTAGGAAAATATAATAAACATGGTGTAAGCTTGTTTACTGTAGTGAAAGTTTCTTTTTTGGTAAAGGTTGTAACATTTTTATAACTTTAATTTACGCTGAGTTAGCGATCGCCGAAATTGTGTGAGCTACATCAAATGAATCTAAGCTTTTCTAAAAAAAGCGATAAGTTTTTTTGGATTAACAACAAGACTCGAGAGAATGGCTCGTTTTTGTCAAATCCTCTTTGAGCAATTTATGGGGTCCGAAGAGAAAAACGGATAATGTGACTTAACACATTGTGCCAAAGATTTATATGCAATAGACATGCAAAGATTGTATTATATTTTAAGTGATATTCATGTCGTTTTACAGTACTGAATGTATGTGCTTTATTTATAGTATAAGGGTCAATTTATTCGGGAAAATTCAAATTCGGGTATTGTCATATATCGCTATGATTTATATACAGACATATGAACTATACATGACTTGAATAGATATTCTGACCCTATTCACAAAAATCAGTATATACTATTTATTTGTTTTATATCAAGAATACTACGATCTTTTTTCCATAACAAAAAAAAATACTGACCACGAATATTGTTGTATTTATGTGTAATTCATATGTTATTTTGGCAATTACTGATAGTTGAATTCGTTATAATTTCTAATTATTATTAAAATATTGACAATGTTTGAAGAACTCTAATACACCAGCATTTTTCATAAGATACTAAAAAATGTGTAATTTAAATTAATTGAAATGAGAATATCGTGTTAAATTAGTTGTAACAGAAGTAAAGCAGACGATAGATTTCTTAAATTGAGATCCCGAGTTCAATTGGGTAATCAGCATTACACTTAAGCTGTAAAGCAGTGGTTACTAACTTGTTCGTTTTAAAAAAACCCTTTTTTTTTAAACTCTACAAATTATATATGGCCAACTTCGTTAAACCTAAGTTTCTTTCACACTATGAAAATTAAATCATAAATGTATCTTGATATATTATTTTTCACGGGTATTGGTTTTATCAGTTTCCAAGCACTCAATTATTTTGGCTACCTATTTTTACCTATGTCTGAATAATACGTAATAATTTTGTGGTGCTGCCATACTAAAAAAATTGACCGTCGGCTTTGAGAGATTATTCGTTTGCTCACAAGCGTGAGCGGCTATCAACTCGCTCGATAATTTCAAAAGAACCAACCTCAAATAGAAATAAAACACACTCAGTGCTATCAATAGATAACATAACTATCGATGGCTTAAAGTAAAAGTTCACTTTTGGCCAGAAATGACTTAATAAAATCATATTCTTGCATCATACTGTATGCAGGTCCCTTACTAATCTGACAATTCAAACTTTTTTGAAAATATTGAAAAGACGTCCCAAGATAGTTTGACAACTTTATTTGGATCTACACTTCAAAATATGTAATTCTTTTATTTTTATATATTCAGATTTATCAAAAGCATACCATTTTTAAGCAGCTTTACAAAAAAATCTATTAATATTTTTCATACTAGGAGTCAACGTGGCTTAAAAAATATTATATAGATAATAGATACGCTGTTGTCATATATCATTTTACGAGGAGTATTTTGGGGATATAATCCAAGACAATATTATACAAAATAAATGTACAGAAGATTAGAGAGGATGACGTTGCGAAAGCGCAGCCTAATGGAATTTTGATGTCACCTCAGCTGTTATCACCCTGCCAACATCCTAAGACAAAAACAACGCGGAGTGCTGCCAGTCGCAAAAATGAAAAAAAAAACTTCACACGGCGCATGATATGGCAATGTTTTCTATTAATATCATACAGAATTTACTTGCACTAACATCTGCGATCTTATATAATTTAATATGTTCAATTTTAGATGATCTTTAACAATAACGGATGTTGTCTGTTTTGAGAATATAAAAGAATACAACATGGGCAGCCGTATTTTTTACTTGAAAAGTTAACTGTCAATTGAAAATTCTTGCACCGCTATTCTTTATACAACATCAATTTAATATTAATAAAATATTCACTTATCTTTATTCATATACATTATAACCGCTATTACATATCCTGTCAGCATATCACCAATATAATATAAATTTAATTTTAAACATTATCGTACTGAATTGAGCACATATTCTACATATTTGTAAATACGAGTTGAGTGTAATCAGCGTTTGGGAAAGAAAACAATTTCTACTACAACTTAATTAAATAAAAGTTCAAATAATTCTTCTATATAATAAATGGATTATTTTACATTGTATTATTTTTTTACCATATGAGAAATGTATTTTCAAAGTGAACTTATTCCAATAAGCCAAAATGTAAAGGAGAAGACTCTGAACAAGTATATCTGGTATAAAATAACCATTTAGCATGCGAACCAGTCGAAAAAATAATTGCAAAACTATTGAAAGCAACAATTTATATTGTAAAAAGATGATTCAAAATGTTCTCTTTTAAATTTTGTGTATAGTGGAATTAATTCACTTTGGAAAGCCCCCCTCATACCGCTCTGAAAATAGAGTATATGGATCTTCACAATGTGAAGACTCTTGACAGGTTATTTTTATATTTAGATAGTTTTAGAATAATTATCTAGATTGCCAAATAATGATGAGAAAGTTCATAGTTTGATTTTCGCAAAATTATTGTTACTATTTGCTCTGTTCCAAATCACTGGCCAAGTTTAAACAGCAGAGCGCCAGTGCGACATTAATTCGAACGTTTGACAAATTAATTACACCATTCAGTATCGCCAATCACCTTCAATTATTAAATAATTGGCCATCTCTCTATCATTGCCAGTTTTGGTTTTCATAACACCCTGCCAAATGCATTACCGACATGTCCAAGATTTAATAATTTACATAGCATGGGAATTATACTCAAAAAAGAAACATCATTAAAAATTAAATATCTACGTAATAGCCGTGTCGAAATTTAAAAATAATACAATATCAAAATGAAGAGGAGCTAGCTGGAAAATAATTATTTACAATATTTATGTTCTGTCCAATATTAATTTTAATGTGTTGGAAGACTTTTAGAAACAGAATAGGAACTTCAAAAACATGTAGGAAAAATCTCCCCAAATACAATCTAAAAAGAGGTGATAAAAAAACAGCTGACGAAGCTATCATAAAAAAGTTTTTCTTCATAATATGCCACATAAGCATTAGCAAATATTCTTCTTCAGTAACTCATAGAGTAAATTTAAATAATTGTAAAATAGAATAAACTTGCGGAGCTTTTTCAAAATTTACTAAAGTAATGTGAAAAATAAAAATATAAACGAGATAAATTGCACCTGGTTACTATAATTAAATTATTATTTTTACTGAATATATTTAACCAAAGAAATATTTTCATATATTCCGTATTAAAAACAATTCGATTTTTTTTACAAGATTTATTCGTCCTAAACATTTTTCAATTTTGGCAGCCCTATAACAGTATTTACAATTTACTTTACTGGCACGATTATTATCAGTATAGCCTAGTTGTAACTAATGATATCTTTTATTACTCTCGAGAAACAAGTAAATAAGTAATACGATGGGTAGATACGCAGTATGATTGGTAATATCACAGGAAATGTCCTCAGTTTTCTCCGTACTATTAATATAGATGGTGTAATCACAAACTCTCGTAAACATTGCCTAAGTGTTTATCTGTGAGGCGTGAATGATAGACGATGACTTTGACATTTCGAGCAGCTATATAGATTTTGTGATATTCGATAAGCCCGTTCATATTAACTCAGGGATTAGCAACTACCAACCCAAGAATCATTTTGCAAAATATTAAATTCTCCTATTTATATATCTCCAATTATATAGAATTTTTCATAGCAATATATATATAATAAACGATATAATTTTAAAAATATTAGTTTTATTTTTAATACGTGAATTAATAAAATAGTATGTATATTCTCTCCTTTTGCATATTGCAAAAGTACGTGTTTTGGTTTTACGACACAAGAGCGCTAGATATAATTGACCCATATTTAGAGTACCCAGATGGAAGTCTATGTAATAAAATATGAAATTTCACAGCTATTTTTATTTTTATGACATATTATGTTATTTTCCATCCGTTATTTAAACATAAAACTTACATATTACCATTACAAACGTGAGACACATGACTCAGAAGGGTCTAGTATTCTATTATAATTTTCGTTAAGCTTCAAAATACAATTCAAGCAGCACTTTTTGTGCATATTACCACATTAAACTAATCTAGACAAAGGATTCACTCGAAAACTATGTATAGCTTTGTTAATCTTATATTTTCTATCATGAAAATAAGTTGTATTTATTTTTATCATGTCCGCTTCAAAAGGGAACATAGTGAAAATATGTCATGATAGATTATTTTTTTACGAGAATTGAACATCAAATATTTTTTCAGCTCAATGGGCATCCGGTCCTACATTTCTAGATTTTGAAAAATCCAGCTGATGTAGGTATTGAACTCGTTCTCCTCAGTGACTCTTAGCTATTGGGGAGACAATTTTAATTAGATTTTTTTCATTAAATATTGAGACCATTATAAATTATATATACCAAAGAAGTATAAATTAAACTTTTTACAGCTTAAGAAAAGCCTCTTGCTATTTTTAAATGTTCATATTTTACAACAATCGATTCTTATCATATATTATTTATAAGTATAGTAATTAAAATAAATAAATTTGCTGTTTTCTATTATGCTAATCACATGCATCTACGAAATATATAGGCAGACATCTACACTGCTACGATAAAAGTTACAAATTGCGAAAGATATTACCCGAAGAGATTTACAGTTCCCAATTCCCACCGTATATGCCGATTTGCATATGAATTTCATTTGTCTCTCGTTTGAATAATGCACTCAATTAATCTTAAGAATCAAATTCGGTTTTCATACATACTACAAAGTAGAAGTTTATAGTACCTACGGAAAGAATGCTTATCTTTTTATTTTAGTTAGAATTATGATGAAATATAACGCTTTCTACGTGTTTTAAATAAATGTATAGATATAACATAATAGAATTAAAGATTTTTTCAATATTATGGTAGTATAAAATATTTAAAGTATATACTGTATTTTAAGAATCAGTTCATTCCTTGAATCACCCGTCGTCAAATAAAGACTAAACGCACACGCTTGTTTTCATCAATATGTAGTATTAGTCTAAGTAATTATTTATCAAAAAATGAATATGTTTTAAAATTTACGATCCTGTTAATGGTATTTTGGTTGGAAACGATGTGTAAACTTTCACGGAAGTTTAATGCTTCACAGTGGAAAATTTGTAATAGTTTCGTTTCTTTCACCTAAAAAAGTAATCATTCATTTATATGCTATCGATATGATTATCTCAAGGTTTTAACATAAATTTAACACCAACATGTGTCTGTTATTTTTAAAGTCTGCGGACAGGAATATTTTACTGTACCGATAGAATAGGTCCATGTCAAACATATAGCACCAGTATACAAATAGTATACAAATAATATGTAAATATCACACAGTCAATTATTCTCCTGTCATTTAATCTGATTACTTGAATTGGATGAACGAGGAGCCTGGACGAAAATTGATTTTCATCGATGTAAGCCGAATTAAAAATGTTAGTTAACTTGAACCCGCAATCTATGACACTAATTCTCGTTCATTTATGATTTGGTCACAGCGGAGACAACGCTTTTTATCGTGATAATGGAAATCACCAACCCCAAACTTTATATAAGCACAAAAAATAGTTTCAGTTAAGTATTTGACAGTTGCTTTTTTATTTGGGTAATAATTTCATTACTAGATTAATATATAAAATCTATAAAAATATAAGATATGAAAATCTAATCAAATATATCAACTGATAATTTAATTAAAATGATTGTATTATTGTTTTTAATATATAACAGAGACTGGTGTAAAAGAACAATTTAAATAGAATTTAGTTTTTCTTGAAATTTATTTAAGTTTTTTACTAAGTATTGAAATAATAAATTGGCACGTGAGAATATGTTCGATTTTGAAATAATATAAAAAGTGAAGGTCGTGTCTCTTTATCACTTGTTCAGAATACGTCTGATAAGGAATACGTCACATGTTGCGTTTGATCTTTTTCGATAATGAATTTTTAAGTAAGGCGCTACATTCGTTTATTCGTTATTCTGAAGTTCGTTTTTAAAGCCTCACAGTGAATAAAACATGAACCCCACTCATCGTATAACCACATCGTCCCATCAGCGTGTCTTGTTACGATGTCGGATAAAAAATATCCGCCGTGCAAAAAAGAAACAGAATATATAAACCATTTAAAGTAAAGAGCGTAATGGTGTACTTATTTATTCTACAGTGTGTCAAGTTCAATACAGACAATTTTGACTGTAAAAATGAAGAGATGCTCAATTGACTTTGTGACGAGGATAATTTATTCATTTTTTTACCTGAAGCTAAATACAAATGAAAAGAGCATACGATTTTCGACGGGACTATACGACTTAAAATCACATTTAAAGATACGTTTCTCTCTCTTATATGTATATTTTATATTAATACATTTTCTCTTTATGTTAAATGTATTTATGTTTAAATTTTATTATTTATCTTTAATCTATTTTATGTATGGTTTATACCTCACAAATGTATTGTATTTGTTACTATTTTATATGGTGAATGCTTTTAATTAATAATTTTTAACGTCTAAAATATTTAAAAAATACATATTTATACGTAAATTACTTATCACTAATTCAAAACTAGCAAGATATTCTCTACCAAATTTTTTTCGTGAAAATAAATATGAAGAACGATGTTTGATAATATATCCAAATATTGTTTTTTACAAACAAGTATTAGTTTTACACACAATCTATGCAGCACATAAATTGTTATAAAAATAGTAAGGTAAATGGTAGATAACCAAGAATAATGCGTACTTCAAATACGCGGATTACGGCTTCAATTCTTACAACTGCCAGATTATTTAAAATCAAAAGATGAAGAGCTAGATTTTTAACAGGTAGACACATTAGCTTATAAGCAATTTTTGCGGGAAAATCTGTCAAAAAATGTCTTCATATTGCAGAGCATTTACTCTATTTTTGAAGCTGACATCTTCACACTGTGATCCATATGCTCTCCACTTTTGGAACGATCATGCCAAAAATACTGCATGCAAGTAAATAAATACGGACGTGCTCTTGAGCATTCATATTTACGTTAGCATATCACAGAATTTATGACAATATCTTGAAGGATAAAAAAGCAAATACAGACATAGATAGGTGTTTGCATGAAATATCTGTGTAAATTGCAAATAACGCAATGCCGAATAAAAATAACTGCGGATTATTATTTTAAATGCTGATATAATTTATTGAAATATATGATTGGTATTTAGATTAGTAAAAACCAAAAGTACGTAGTTTCCATATTTTTTTTATATTTCCAAATTATACTTTTAGTTTCTATAGTCATTTTCATCAATACAGCTTGTATGAAGAAAAGATAATGATAATAATGTGTCTTAGAAAAAGCTTTGCGATTTTCTCGGAGATAAATTGATGTCCTTAATCTACAAAGATTTTACGATCAGCAGTATTGATGACGCAATAGAGTAACTACGAACTGAATTTTGACTACTTGCGGTCGTCAACTGTATCAATCTTAGTAGGGCATACAAAAGAAAGGATTAGTATTTTTTTATTACAGTAGAACTGTTGACTATCTCAAAATAGACTGTTAATAATAATAATATTTTGAAGTTTCATTAATTTTTTTAAACAGGTAGCTTTAAATACAGAATTCATTATACAACTATTTAAGCTTTACACTATAGTTATAATATTTATTTTATTTGTTTTAAAAACGTAAAAACGTACAATAAACGGTTATTTATATAAACTAGGTATTATTAAAAATATGTTATATCAACTCAAATAAAATAATTCGTCTAAATATACATTACCTAACCACACTATCCTTATAAACACTTTATTATAGATTATATAGAAAATTGTACGGTGAAAAAATGTTATTTATTAGTTTAATTTGTTAGTTTAAAAATATTGTAAATGTTAGCCATGACTTCGGATTTGATTTAGGCACACGTTAATTGTATCCGAAAAATTGTTTAATTCATTGGGCGGTCATTTCTATATAAGTATTTGATTTTTACATCATCTACTGATTTGAATATGTACCTACAAATTCACCACTAGATCGTTGAGTAAATTAATAATCGATAATATAATCTCCTAGACTTTAATTGGCATTTATTACAAACGATGGAAAACTTTCAAATGAAATAAATATGTTACATTTAAATTCCGATAATGCATACATTAACTAGTTAATGTATAGACTAACCATACGTTTTAGTTAAAGCTTGTATTACTAAATTTAGTGTATAATTTTACTAGATGATGCTTGAATAAGTTGATTCGAAAAAATATACTCTTGATCTGAGACGTATACAGGTATTTAGAATTGGAGAATACAGCTTTTTAGTTGTGGAATTTTCTAAAAAAAAGCTTAGAAAGTGCAATTTTTTATTGATTAGGTTAGGCTAGGTTAAGTTAGCTTTGAAATTCTCTCCTATACACTTTAACTAATATAATTTGACAGTTCATACACTGCTTAGTTGATGATGTATGCATTATTTAAGTTCACACTTTAACTGTAACATATCCATAAAAAAATATCATTATATTAATACATAAACATAAATTTTGTTCTGGTATTTCAGCATTAACAATTGATAGATACACGGATTCGACATAGTATTTATAAAATAATAAATACTCGTGTTTTGGTCATTTCGTAGCTGTGGCAATACACTTTTCATAAATAAATATGTATTTAATCCCACATTTTTTTTATTATGGTCAATAAAAATATAGACACCTTATAAATTTTAATAAAGTATAATGATTTCGTTTTTTAAGCGGTCTCATATAAAAATCGTTTACATAATAATCCGAAATTTATACAGTTGACAGAATCCTCGAAATCTTTTCGGCCTGATTTAATTCGGAGCTGAAAAGTCGCTTCTGTAAGACACGAGTCGGGACTTGGCGAATAAGTAAAATGAATTATTAATCTCGTCTTTGGTCGATAAATATTTTACGCACCATAAAACAATAATACGGCACAGTCAACGTTTTTGTTGTGTTTATAAATCAGCATATTATTTAGATGGAGATGAATGCGAAATAGTTTGGATGCCGGATAGAAATAGTATGCCCATAAAGAAAAAAAAAAAACAAAACAATATATTTTTTAGAACAGACTGCGTTCAATATGTTGTGCTTCTCGCGGAAGAAAATAATACAGTGCCCTGCATCGTTAACCATTATACGATATTATAATATATTAGTTTCAACTTATGTTAGTTTTTATTGTTTGGACCAATACTTTACAAATTGTATTTATGCAATATACTGTTTTCATTACTATTACTATTACTCGAGAAAAATACTATTAATATTTCTAATCTTTAATTCAGTTAGTTACGTTTATTCAATGAAAAATTAAATTATTTAAATTACAAAATTATTGATTCTTTGTAATTGTATTTCGCTATTAAATGTTCACTTATAATTTAGAGTGTGTGTATTGCTATATCGCGTGAAGATTTGTCTGACGAAGGTATTCAGTATATCGTTTAACCAATCGAACATATACTCCACGGCTTGGCACGTAATAATACAATATTATTATGCGACGTAAAATAATGCAATTGGAATTACAACAATTATTCGCTAATACTACTTAGTAATTATAAAAACTAAAAAAATTCCCAATGAATTTATTATTGAATAAAATATTCGGCGTTCATCAAAAAACATGCATAAATACGCTCCTTTTTAGATTTTATGATTCAAAAAAATGCACATTACTTTTTCATAATTAAAAAAAAGGTGCAATATGATGATTGTTTCTTCGCACATAAAATATTTGCTCTGAGGCAACGTAGATTGATTTATTTTGATAGAATATTTAGAGAATTTGCTGTCAGATCCATCAGTCATTAAACATATATTCAGAATTGTATTGTGTACTATTATGTTTTATACATTTTTAATTTATGTTTGTCGATTTAAATAGATTTTTTACATCATATTAAATAAATAAATTAT
>JAGVSQ010006401.1:0-13230 GCA_022683975.1 Rhyacophila evoluta
CTATTTATACACTATAATGTAATAATACGTAAATAATAATAAAAAAAACTTTGAAGAAAAAGCCAAAAATTAACTCACTCCCGGGATGTGTATGCTATGAAATTAACTCGCTAATCAAAGGGTTAATGGCAAAATATAAAATTTTTCTTTCCAATGAATTTTTTTGTCATTTCTGCCTAAGCTGTAACATTCTTTGCCACCCACTAGTTGTCTTGCATTCTCCCAGGTCATGTCAGCATCCCTTATTCCACTGAGTACTCCTTTAACTAAGTCTTTCAGGATGCCAAATTCCAGCAGTCAGAAGAACAGAATTTAGGTTATCTGAAGGCATCTACTGTACCCGGCCAGTTTTAACGCTGCTGTATGACTTTTAGAGTGACTAGAGTCTGCTCCGTTCATTCCTTTGTTATTTACAAATTCAAACCACTTCATTCCCAGTATTTGATGCAGACATCTGATTTAAAGATTAATATAAGGATGACTCGTTCTGTAACCTGTTATCATCATACTGTTGACATACATATGCTGCACTTTCTGAGCAAATACATTTAAAAGGAATTATGTACTATTTAAAAAAAAAAAAAAAACAATATTTGTTTACACTGAAGACTGCGGAAATGACATGTCTAATAGTAATGAGTTTCATTTTTGGATAATGAGATGCTAAAAAATAAGAATTATCTATCCTATAGAGCAGAGGATACATTTATTTTTCTGTCACAAGAACTTCTCTCGAATAACAAAAGGTGTGATGTGAAAATTTTACATTTAATTTTAGGTCAACTTTTAACATCACCAATGGTCAAAAAAAATTGCTAACATTTTGAACAGTATCCCAGGTACATTTGACAGATTTATTGAGTATGACAAGATTATTGGCATATTGAAGGTCACATAACCTCATATAGGTGACACAGATCTCACTTCATTGCATTACAATTATTTTTTTGACAACTATAGTGATAAATATTTAAAAACAATGGACAGGCAAATAATTGATACTATAACAGATTATAAATCGTACAATCTTTATTCAAGTACAAATCACAATGTCACATAAAAAACAATCAATCAAATAATTAAAATCCAACTTTTCCGAGAGTCGTATCAGTACGGGGATCAGCTGTAATTTTTTGAACAGTAACCAAGGCTTCGTTTATTGAGGTTTGCAAAGACCTAAGCTCTGATATAAACAATAACTGCAAAACATCAGAACGGTTGTTGACGGTTTCATTATTTTTGGAGGCAGGGCAAGGATGTGGTGCAGTCTTCAGAACGGTTGCCAAAGCACTAAGGCGAACTCGAGGATCGGGATGAGGCCCAACGCATGCCATCGATGCTAATTCGCCAACGCCTGAAGTAAAATCTTCACTCGTAACTGTAATAACAAAATTGCCCATAAATATGCATTAAATTGATAATAAAAAAGTAATGAATGCTTCTTGATAAGATGTGCTTGGTGTTAATAAGATTGTTAATAGGTCACTTTTTTATTATTTAATGAAATCTATGTGAAAGATTTGCTGCCAGGCATTTAGTATATAAGGCTATTTCCTAATATTCTTTTTCCTGTAATTCCTGTATCCTCTAGTAGATTATCTACATCCTGACATTTATTTGACTAATAATTTAATACTTAAGTTGGCAGTATTTGGTTTTGACGGAGTGTGTAGATTGGCATCTAACAGTTAGTGTCCATTGGCGTACTCATGCGTGATATGTATGACCATATATAAGATATTAGTTACGAAAAACTAAATCAATAAAGAATGATGAGTACAATAACAAAATCATTAATATGTTAGAATAAAACTTGTAAAATGTCCTCAGACCAGGAATTAGTTCTATTTGCTTTAATGGTAACGCCTAATTATGAACATATTTTTTTCAAACTTTACTTTACAAACGCCAAACTGTATTCAGGCGTAAAAAATCTGATACTGCCAACTTGAATTAGTATTTGACTAAGTGACAAGAGCTCAGCCCCTTAGATAGCCCTTTAGTATATAATGTGCATAACAAAATTTAATCGTTAAAAAAGACAGGGGTTCATCATTTACTTACAGTCAAGATTATCCAAAGGATTTGTTGAAATAACATTCGGTACAGATTTTTTCTTGGTAGTTCTTTCAGCAAGAGCGGCATTGTAATTAGAAGCTGCAATAATAAATTTGGTGATTAGTGTTCATTAAAACAATAAAACACCACCAGGAAAAATATAAAAATTTACAGCAAAAAACTAAAACATCTTATCATTCCTATGAGAGTTTGTTGACATGAAAATATGCATGTTTGGCATAATATACAAAATGTGATTGAAATTGATAAATGGCTAAAAATTACAGTGTTTGATAAGCAACTCGAGGGATGATATGTTGGAAGTAGTGATTTCAATAGCTGCAGTGTTCTACATATTAATACGAAATAAAGCATAGTGAACATTATCGAGCACTACTGTTCATCAGTCATGTATTTCAGAATTTCAGAATTTTTGATAGTATTTTGATGAGATAGCAGTAAGCAATATAATCGATAGAAAGAAACGTAACAGAAAATATTCTACAAACCACTATCAGCATATTCTAACCGCACAGCGTAGGATGCCAACCACGTCAATTGTTCAGCGGGAGATTCATTTATAACTGGGCAACCCATATCCTTTAAGTAAGTTTCAAATGCGCTTATCCATTCTGGTGCATTCATTTGTCTCAGACCTTCCCGCTCCTCTATTTTGTAGTGTCTAATTTTTTGGTCTTCCAGCCAAATAACAGCACTCCGAAATTCAGTTTCATCTGTACGTTGGGCACAAACATTATTACCAGAATAGATCTTACTTATATTGTGAATGATAAAGGTTGTTTAATAATTCTTACCATGTACATTAAACTCATTTGGATGAGGATGATTCAAGGCGGTAAACTTTCTCTTAAGCATTTTTGTTAGATATTTATATCAAGTCTTCGTCAGAATAAAAATGATAGAAACAGAAAACGCAATGAAACCTTTCGTAAATCTGTCCTGTCAGATTTCAATAAGAAAGTATGGCAACATTAAGGCATGAGAGAGTTGCCATGATTCTAGATTAATAATAGTTAGATAATCATAGTTATTATAATATTTATATAAAAATACTACTATACCGAGATTCCCTGATTACAAGACCCGGTCTTATTTAAAAATTCAGCCAGAGAACGCTTCAGGGCTTATTTGTGGGGTAGGACTTTCATTTTTGCGGAGAAAAATCCAAAAAGACCAAAAAAAGTTTTAAATAAAAACAAATGTTGAATTGAATTGTTTGCAACTGCTTGCTTAATAATATCACCATTTTTCAGCTTGAACGGTGTTGTCCATTTTATTAGAAAAAGTTCGTGTCATATTTTTACCAAGTTTTATTTTTGGGGTAGAACTTATATTAAAACCACCCTTTTAAATGAAAGTAAAATTTATTTTCTGAGCGGGTCATATTTTTGGGGAGACGCAATAGCTGCCTACATTTCACAGTGTGAAGATATTCACTCCAATAGAGAAGTATATGAATCTCCACAATGGAAAGATGTGTTTTGAGAAATTATTTTCGACAAGATTTTTTATCAGACAGCGGCTTAAGTCAATAAGAATCCAGTTCTGCGTTTTTGCATTTTTTAAATCCGACAGATGTGGGAATCGAGCCCAATTTCTAGACGTGCACATTAACCTTTACACTACAGGGGATTCATTAAAATGTGTATATATTGTATTACTCAAAAATACAAAATGTGTCAAAAAAAACATCACAACCCTACATAATCAATATTATATATCTAATTTACTTTTGTCTAATTTAAAATTACCAGGCTTTCTCTTTTTTCTTCCATCACACACAAAATTACATTTCATCATATTACGTATTTTATTTTTGATAATTCAAACTCTCCCACCAAAATTTCCATATTGTTGAAACTTATTTTGAGTTTTCACAACAATCAGTTATCAATTAATCACATAAGTTATTATTCATTCAGCCCTGTTCTTTGAATTTTTATAAATGCTGAATCGGATATATAATAATTTTACCTCTTATTTAACTAAAACTGTTCAATTTGCTGTTAGATTTTTAGTTTCTTGGTATACTTTATTTTCAATGGAGATTACCGATAAATTCAGTTATCATTCTAGTTCTTTTTAGCTATATTTGTAACTTAATTAATTTTCAAAATGTTTCATTTAATGCTTTTCCTAATTATTAGGCCTCGAAGAATTGACTCAAGGTGAATTTCTATGCCAATTATTTCTATGAAAGTGACTAATGCTCTGCCAATGCTTTTTTAACATACTAATCAATAACATAAATAGTTAACCATAATTCTCCTAAAATGTAACAGTAATCTCAAATCTTCCTAGGTAGTTTTTATAGTGAAAGTGACCTATCTTGACATACTCTTAAGTTCTGAACTTCCATTTGTGCATCACATAAAGAAGGCAGGGGGCATACCCAGTGCAACTTACCAACAAACCTTATGACTTGCAGGTAACAACTGACGTTTAAGAATCAAAGTACTTAAAATAGCATATCAATATTCATAAGCTGCAGGATTGTACATATTCAAAAGCCTTCTAAGTGGACAACGCTTAGAATTGTTATCCTAACTCATAACTTTTTCTAGTAACGAATTGCTCGTTCTTGCTTCTGCTAGATATGCATATACAGGTACACGGTGCCAAAACCATAGTACTCAGTGGACAGAAGACGGTGTACTATGGTAGCACCACCACTGGTTCTTGACTCAATGAATCGTCGTGTTCCCAGATAGCTGTGGTGTGAACCTTAGGATGTGATGCTGCAACAGATACTTGGCAAAGGCAGTTGAGCCTCTCATCTAATGCCAGGAAAATATATTTGTCCTTTCTTAAGCTAAAGTGGCGCATGCAGAAAACCAAATTGACTTCTACTGACCTCTCAGTTTTTAACCAGTCACAATGGTTTTGTCTTTATTTTGGTCTTATACAATTTCCTACTTATGTGGAAAATTGCAGGATGCCAAAAAATTGTACTGAATACTGTTTCAGTAAAAATAATTAGGTAAATAGCTAAATTAAAGACAGTCTTGTGTTTCAGAAATATATTTATTGGGAATAATAAAGATTTATATAAATTATATACATACTAAAACATTATACTATAATAGTAATCTAAAGTAAGACAGTAGACGCCGGTACTTCAAAGTCATAAGTCACATCAATCAATACTATTTGTGCACTCATACACTTACTGAAATACACTAATATAATATTACTTACCACTGGTAATGTCTTGAAGATGAAGAATGATGACTCAAACAGTAGATGAAAGCTAACTGTCTAAAAGCACAGAAAACACATATTTATTATGTATAAAATAATAACAAAATAATGAATAGGAGGAACTTAAAAAAAAAACTTTTTAATAATTTTGAAGCCTTCTTCAATAA
This sequence comes from Rhyacophila evoluta, assembly GCA_022683975.1. NCBI lineage: Eukaryota > Metazoa > Arthropoda > Insecta > Trichoptera > Rhyacophilidae > Rhyacophila > Rhyacophila evoluta. Next base: position 5,448 of record JAGVSQ010006401.1, read on the forward strand.
AAAGTATAAAAATGAATAAGTTTTTAATTAATAGACATATAATACTTTTTATAAGATATCCATCTTATATATAAATGAGTTTTTTTTCAGAATCATATAAGATGGTAGATCCTGCTATAATTCAGTAGTGACACAATATAATTTCATACACCTATTTTGTAACATGATATTCAATACCATCTATGTTATTGTTCATTATATGTTTCCAGCGATAAAATTGTCAAATAGATATTTTTAATTGTGTGCAATTTTTAAAGATTAAGTTCTTTCATATATCCTAATAAACATAAGACTATATCACAGAAATCTTTAGTTAAATTAATGCATGGAAAATTCAAATTTTTGGGTGATAGTATTTACATTCCGGATCTTTGCAACTACCGCCAACTTCGAATGGACAGAATATTGCCTGGATATCGGTAGCTGAACTGCAAACAATAAAAAAGTATGAGTTGAAGTACAGGTAAATCTTTTTCATATTGAACAAATTATTCTATAAAATTACATATCTATAAAAAATAACAATCTACGACATGAGTAGTTATCTTAATTTTTTTTCATGAAGATTGCAGCTTTTGGAGCTTTGATTTTTTTTTTAATTCTTCAGCTATAGGATTTGAGCTTGCAATGGTCGTTGCTGAAGTAGATGCACTTATCAACATGACTCTGAGTCTAGGATGATTTTTAAGAAAACCTTAGGCAATCTAAGTAACAGTTGTCAAAAAACACATACATTAATAAATGGCTATCTTACCTATATTGTAAAAATTGCAGAGGAGATTTGTAATCTTTAACCAAGTGTGTGTTTTTGGGTGATTTGACAGGTTCAAAGTCCTCCAATATTAAAGGTGCTAATGTGTGTATGGCAGATATTGAAAAATTTGAAGAGTCTTCTTGTGTTTCTGAATTTTTCATAGTGCTTTTTTCTTGCTGCTCTTCAACTTCTGTGGAATTATTTTTTACGTCTTCTTCAATAGTTACTGATGAAATAAACGCTTCACACATATCATGACTAAGAGTATTATTTGGGTGTTTTTTCTCAAGTAAAGATTTCCCTTCTCTGGTTTTCCCGTCGATATTAGCAGATGAAACCTCTTTGGGCAACCCTGATGATTTCGCTGAAATGCTGTGAATTTATGAAATATAAATCATAACTACATAATGTTATCAGAGCTTATTTAATACTTTTATTATATCATTACATTATTATTTACATTTTCTAATAGAAACTACCAAATAAAGGATTGAAATAAAGAAAAACATTACTCTTACCCACTGTCTTCAGTGATAATATTACGCAGAGGCAGTTGAATTTCATCTTTTGATATATTCTGGATCTCGGCTGTATTTTGTAAACAAGATATGTTATCATGTTTTAATTGCATGACCTTCTGTGTAATATGTGCTCTATGATTGTTAATATGATCTACAGAAAGTTTAGTCTCTTCATTCTCTTTAAGTATATTCATAATTTTATCATTTCCAGTCAGTCTTGTAATTTGTAAATTGTTTTTATTGTCAAGAATCAATTCAGACACACTACTTTCTAGGTTACTACTTTCCTTACTCAATTCAGTAGAAACACTTTTTTGTTGAGATGTGTCATTTTTTTTAAATATTTCATTTTGTGAAGTTGCTAGGTTCTTTGTTAATTTGATATTGGAGAAATATGAACCTCGCTTAACGGAATGACCTTTAGACCTACAAAAATATTAAGCTTTTAAAAATCCCAGTTTTTATAAAAAAATATTAAGATAGAAAATATATCGGTAGCCTAAAAGCAATAGGTAACATAAGTATTATAACATGCAACAAATCCAATCACCTTAATGAACAATTTTCTGACTAATTGCTTTGCTTGGCTCAACTTTTCACATAATTATGACAATATTATTATGGCTTCAATGTCACATTTAATTTCATTATGGTGTCATAAAAATGTCTGTTTGACATACACACAGATACAGGGTATTTCTTTATACAAAACAAAAAAGTTAGTAGCTAGAGGTAAACTTCTTGCTTGTAGTCGCCATTTTTCAGATTTTTTATTGTTTCTTACAAGAAAAGATAAACATAAATGCAACAAAATAATCAAATCAACATTATACCTAGTGAGTAAGATTTGATGTTGTTTTCTAAGACGAATTAAGTTGCGGTTAGCTGCATGTAACTTGTGTTGGTTTTGTGAAAGAGCAGCCCTCGAGGATTGTAAGGAGGCAGCCACAGCGCGAAATTGTATGGCGAGTAATTCATTTTTTTGCTGCAGAGCTTTGCCCTCTATGGTCAATGACTCCAACATCTTTGTCTGGCTTGATATCTTTTGCCTGAATAAAAGCATGGGTTAACAAAACATAATCATTACATACAAATGTCACTCATGCGTTTAAGAACTAGTGTGAAATAGATAGTATGTTAGCAATGTATTTTAAAAGCTACATAATACATAGACTGTGTTAAATAATTCATAATATTACAGTATATATTATGTTTATTGATATGATTAATGATATGTTGATTGATTGAACATTTGCTGGTTTTATAAAGACTCTAATCTGAACAAGCTGGACTTATAATCGGTCATGATGCTACTATCTAGATCAGTGATTCTCAAATTTTTTCATGCCACAGCCCCCTAAACTAGACAACAATTCATGGCCCCTGAAAAATAAATTCTTATGGATGTATAAAAATAGGTTGGATTTTGTTAGCAAAAAATAAAAAAAAAATGTTATTTCAGGACCACTATTAAGCATGCAATTTTTTTTTTTTTAATTTAGCGACTCCTCAAGAAAGTTCTGTTGCCCCCAACTAGTTTGGGAAGCTCTGATCTAGATGACAGGGATCTTTTTACTATTTTAACATAATGTAATGATTTTGAATTGCGAAAATACAACCTAGATATGGCGATTTGTTGTTCCGACAAAGCTTGAGCATTATCAGTGCCAATGTGCAACATGTTTGACATTTCCATGAGAATGTTTTTTCCATTGATAGATTTCAATGTTTCCTTGTTAGGGTAGAGTTTTGTATTTAATTGTGATATTTTTATAGAGTTTTCAAGAACCAATTTGCGTGCTTGTCTAACTTTATCCAGTTCGGCCATTCTTTTTATCAATTGTCTGTATTCCTGTTGATGAGATACTGGTAAATGCTTGACAGCCTGAAATTTCAAAAATATATGAGTAAATAAATCATGTGTTTAATTATATTTAGTTCCTGACATTGTAACCCTTAAATTTTTTTTTTTGAATATACTCGCAGATACAAGTGTAGGCTGGATAAGGTTCTTTTGACAGCATTGAAAACATACACTGCTGATAAAACCACCAAAGTCGATGTAGGCGTATAGCAAGGATAATGAACAACTTCAAACTATAATGGAAACTACCTAAGAAGCATCATTTTAAATAAAAACCTACCACATGATTGTTTATCCAAGATATTTAAATTTTATTATTCTCACATTTATCAAATTAACATATCTAAAAATAGGGTGACACTAAGATATTTAAAAAATACTCTTACCATTGGTGTGTGTTTTAGTTGTGACGGAACGGATTTTTGATCAGTGGGTAGTTGGTTTTCTACTTTAGTCCTAGCGCTTTTAAGAAAAGCTTCAAGATTCTTTTCAAATTCACCTTGATTTTTCAACTTATTATGCATTGTAATTAGATTTCTTGTGGCCTCACATTCACTATCAAAATCAGAATCTGCCAATTTGATAACAAAATTAGTATTAGGAGGTTTGACAACTACTTCTTTAATTTTTGACTTGCAACTATCCTCTTGGTTACTGACTATTGGTTTGCTGGATAATGTTCTAAGATTCTTACTCATTGAAGATAGCAACTGTGCCCTTAACATTGCTTCATCTTCATCATTGTCTTCCTCTCTCTGAATAGGTTGTTTGTCAATTTCGTTCAGTGCATCATCATGATCCCGAATAGAATCAGTGACAACATTATTATCATAATAATTATTATATAAATACTGATCACAAGGTTGTGGTGAATATTCTCCATATTGATAATCATCATATGCCCCGGACATTTGGTGATGCTGATATACCAAATTGTTCTGAGTTTGCGCAAACATGATATTATGGGCACTATCTATATTATTCTCATAAATCGGACTATCCTCGATCTCGTCATTAATTTCCATATCTACAGTTTCAATATCTGTCTCTGGTTCATTTAAAATCACACTCAAAGGAGAAAAATCTATGGCTTTTTCTAATGCATCATCAGAAAAAGTATTTGTAATGGATCTTCGGAACTTCATTTGTTTTTTCCTCTCATTTTTTTTGAGTTTTTTTCTCTCCATAGCCTTTTTCAGCATTGCCGATTTTAATGCAATTGTTCTTAGCTCAGCTGTATCACTATCGACATCATCAGTAATATGTGTAGTTTTATCAATATTTCTATCGTGTTCATCTGATTTGACATCGGACACATGATTTTGAATAAGTTCAGTATTTTTTAAATTGCGGGATGATTTTGATTTAAGAGCAAGCTGTCTCAGTACTTCAGGGTCATCATCCGAAGAGCAAAGCCCTTCGTATTGTAAACATTTGGTTGCCGATGTATCCTTGCTTTTATCACTCAACTTTGATTCTTCGGATAAGCCGCTTACATTTCCGATTTCTTTAGTATTTTGCGCACATTCAGGAGGTTTTATCATATTTAATAGCCTTGACTGTAGGGATGATTTTTGCGTTTTACCTATAGGTGATATTCTTACAGCGTTTCGTAATCTACGTCTTTGGTGGGCCTTTTCATCATCAGAATCGCTGGATGATGATTCATTCTTGACTGGTTCTGTTATTTTTCTACGAGCCTTCTTATTAACATGAGGTTTGACAATGGCAGAGCGAGGGCGAAGTTTTCGTTTTCTTTTATTTAATTTGCTAGGTTTAACATCGCTTTTAATGTTTTCATTATCTTTTACGATAATGACGTCTTCGGCATTCGAAGAAATGTCTGATAATGACTCTATATTTACGGCTGGTTTCACTAAATGTGATTCTGAAACGAAATGTGAATAATTGTATTAGATAAATATTTCTCCCAGTGAAGTAATATCATCAAACTACAGCACTCACCTGGCATAAATAGTGATAGACGTCGGGCTTCTTTTTTTTCGAGTGCTGAATTAATGTTCTCAAGGATCTTTATTCTTTCTTTTAAATATTTTTCTTCGCCCGAAGAGATATCAGTAATATCTTCGAGATTACTATCTTCGTTGATTTCTCCATCTTCAGGGTCAGATATGATAATCACATTGTCTCTACTATGGTCTTTGACTAACCCGTTCTCCAACTGAAGTGTATCCATTTTGAGTATCATTAAAAATTTTGCAATGTCTATACCACTGAGAAGATTTAACACACTAGCAGATGTTACAATCTTGAGCACATGAAGGTGAAAAGTTCTTTTCCAACCAATTCAACCTTCAACCATAATCTCCGTGTTTTTTGTTTCTTATCAGACAGGGACGTCTCCGTCGTGTTCATTGCACCTCGATTTACTATCTATGGCAATTGTGAATCATCAGTACTGCCACATTATTTAATTGAGTAAGTAAATGATTCACAAAATAAAGAAAAAATACGCGGTTTTAGATCTCAAAAAGAAAAAAAAAATGAGAGAAAAAATCTTAGAGAACAAAAAAATTCTATTTATGCAATCTACAAATAATTATATGACCTATATAAAATAGGTAGTTTAGGTGTGTTTTCGTTTATTGGAATAAAAATAACTAATTTTGAAAAACTTAAAGGGCTGCACATATTCATGTAATGAAGCAAAATAATTAATAGTAATTAAATAAAATACTAGAATGCTGCGAACAGTATAGTAAACTTTTTTTTTATTTTTTACTAAGAGGAAGTCCTTTTCTACGTCAACTGTTCTGCTAAAAATTACGCTTCAGAGTTCAAAGCCCAAAATTATAATAATGGTACAATTAAAATAAACAATTAGTTTACTGGTTGCTTTTTGTTGATACCATTTTATATGGTAACATTGACAACAACTGTCAATATACGGCAAATCATAATAGTTCAATTGTAACGATCGTTATACTGTGACTGTATTATGACTGTCAAATGCTAATCAACGGTTTTAAAAATCTTATCATTGGAAATCGTTTGTGACCGTCTGTAAATAAATTTAGTTGTACGTACGGTGCCTACTTTAATTTTATCTACTAAATAAAATGGCTCACTATAAAGGTGCTGCCTCTGAGGCAGGAAGAGCTATGCAGCTTATGAAGAAACGTGAAAAGGCGCAGCAAGATATAGAATTACGGAAGAAAAAGATAGAGGAAGATCTTCGTATTCATAATATTGAAAATAAATTTGCCACTCACTATGATGCAGTTGAACAGCAACTGAAAAGTTCTACTATAGGGTTAGTTACGCTCGACGAAATGAGAGCCAAACAAGAACATATCGTGAAAGAAAGAGAGAAAAAGCTGGCACAAAAAAAAGCAGAGAAAGATAAAGAGCGCTTGAAAGAAATTGAAGCCAAACAAGCACAGAAAAACAAACAGAAGCAACAGGTCTAGTAGTTTAAAATTACCTTGTTGCATTTGCTTTATAATGTATTTGGATTGTAGAGTTACGATACTCCACCTCTAGTAGTGATGTCTATTCCTGCTTATCAGCTGCAAGGATTTTTTTATACATTTTACCCACCGCAAGGGTTCTGCGTGTCTTTAAACATAGCCCACCCACTATAGTCTAAACCTAATTTCCCATCTATTAATGATAAGCTTCTTGGGTAACTTCCATCATTGAAACGTGGTCTGTCAAATCTATTTACACATTCATACATATAATTTGTTGTATCTTTATGATATGTACTGCTATTTTAAAATGAGTATATTTTTTTTAGACATAAGAATGTTTAAAATAGCTGTTTTTAAGAATGAATCCCATCAAACATGTATTTTAGTCAGTTGAATGAAGTTAGTCACTAAACTTTTCACAGATATATGATTAAGTTGGCAGCACCACTAACATATACTTACACTCACTTGTATAGTTCAAAATTTAAAATAGCACATGCGCACGACACAAGACCCGCCATTATTCAAACATCTTTCACAACAACAGGTGTCGCACACAACTTTAGATAGTTTGAATTTCAATGTCAATGTAGCACTTCGTTTTTCCAAAACAACACTGAAGCCAGTTTTTAAACTAAATATTACCTTCCTAAAATACAAGAATTTCTTTTTAACCTGACCATTAATTTACTGATAGCTTTCTAAATATTTTTAATAAACAACAATTTACAATTTTTGTCATGTTGTGTTAATTTGTATTACCAATAATATCATTTATTTATCATGTCTACCTGTTTTAGTATAGGATTGAAAAGTAAAAAATTAAATTAAATACTACAAAGTTTTCCATATTTGTTATTCCTGTGTTTTAATATTTTCCAGTTCTAATATGAACCGCTGTAAATTACAAATTACCATTGTACCTTGCTTTTGGTGAGTTATTCTTCGAGAGCGACGATAAGCTCTTGAACCTCAAGTGCCGTGATTAAACCCTAAAAAAACTCACACTTGATAGTGCTATTATTAATTTGTTATAACCTTGTACTCTTTGTAGATTGCTATTATTTTTCCACATATTTTAATACATTGATATGCCAGTTAACAAGTCAAAAATATATGTCAAGCTAAATTATTTCAATTTCTAGATTCAAGCTTTATCGTTTGCTGTTGATGAGGATTCAGATGATAATGATGATGATGAAGATGATGA
>JAGVSQ010006402.1:0-16425 GCA_022683975.1 Rhyacophila evoluta
TATACACACATATATAAATAAAATACAATGACTTTCCGAACATCGTGTATATTCAATAAAAATAACCGGAGGTGGTCATTTTCACAAGCGCTTCTAACGACCGACAGGCAGTGTTAACATATCCACTCTGTACAGTTACATCGGCACATTGTTTTACATTGAAAGAGGATGCACTATATCCCGTTCATATTGTAAATGCTTGTGACCTATTTATACAGATATCGTTCAGTTCAGATTGTTTGGATTTCGCTTTATCCCATCCCATGTTGGCAATTTAGAATGTGGAGCATTAAAATTAGGATAGATTTTATTGTCGGATTAGATTTGCTTAACTGCATAATGTATATAAAGATTTGAAAATAATTATATACGATATAATGCGAAAGTATTTTAATATTATATACTATTATACATTCGTATATAGCCAAATGTAGTTTTATTTGTTACAAGAAAATAATGACTATGATATTATATCGATCGCATAAAGTGCAAATTTGTAGTCCACTTTTGGAAGAAAATGACTTCATAGTACCACCTTGTTGCACCATATGCATGTACACATACAATGTGGTGTATTCAAATCTAAATAGAAAATCAGGAAAATATGGCCAAGATTTCAAAGCAAAAGCCTAACTAGCTATCTCACGTCTTTTAGTTATATTATATAACAACATCACCATTTTACTGCTGGATGAAGTGTTTCTATTAAGACTCCCAATCCGTAGTGTATTATGGACTGCGGTGCCACAAACTTCCTTGCAACTTTTATTATTTCATCTAATGCCGCTCCATAGAATGTCCTATACTACCGGATGACTATATTTATACTCTTTATTATAATTATTATAGCACGGTAGCTGAAAATGAATAAGCATCCAATGAAAAAGCATTATGGCTAACTTTTGAGGTGAATATTTTTGTAATTATTTGTTGATGGCAAAATGTTCATATGTATACCTACAATTTTATTCTTAAGTGTTTTTTTGCGAAGAGAATACAAAATCAACGAATATTGTGTTATGCTACTTTAAATTTAAGAAAAGCAATAAATTTCAATTTCAAAAAAGAAAAATCCCAAAGTAAAAGCTATGCATTTTCATTATGGGGATGAAAATAAAATTACTCTGTATCGAAAAAAACACCCGGAAAAGTTTTTTTAACGCATAAAATACATACGACCGGTAAATTTAAAAACAGGAAAAATTTGCATTTTTCAATTTCGTATACGGGTGTATTTTATTAAAAGGACAGGTTATCCTCCTACAACGTGTTGTCGTTTTTACTTCTTTTTCCACATGCTCTCATTGAGTGGAGCATATGGACATCTCATGCCGCCTACAAGAATTTCTGTCGACGGCTATTCTTCTTACACCCTCCAGGTCATACCTGCATCCTGAAGCTCCGCCAAATACGTTCTATAGGTAGTATTTAACAGCCTTCTCGCCGAGGACCGGTCGGGTTAAAGAATAGGCAGGTCAGGTTAAGAGTCTTGAGTCATCCGAAGTGTGGCCGAGCCAGATCCAGCATCGCGGCTTAACTTTGTCAGTGATAAGTGGCTGCATGGTTCATTCTCGTATCTCCTCGTTTCGAACGAAATTATACTAGCGCATCTCTACAACTTTTTTTTGAAGTTCGGAGAACGGCTGGTAGGCTGGGATTTTCGAAATACTCTCAAGTGAACTGTTAAAGTTATGCAAAACTGATGAATAACTATATATTATCTATAATTTTCTTGTAAAAAATATTGCATTCATAATTCATACTACATTATTAATTTAACAGTACAATGAGATTGTTCCGGATTCTTGCAAATTATTTGCAACAATATACTCATAGGTGATTAATAATCGGTTCTATGGTACAGATAGGTACGCCGCATACGTATCAATATACGTTCGGTTGAAATATTTTACGGCTTTTAAAGAAACGGCACAAATTGAAATAATATCTTAGCAATAACTTTGGTACTATTGTTGATATACAGTGAATATAATCAAAGTTATAATTTTTTTATAGTTAAAAAACGTTTGATAGATAGGTTTTTGCTGGCAAAAAGAATGTACTATTTTCGTAAAGGATTCTGTTAAGGTGATAATAATTCTTTAACTAAACGCGTGGGCTGCGGACATGAGTTTGGGTAATTGTGAGTTTTTCCACGTTGATTATTGTCGTACTATTGTTATATCTTCGTGCGTGAGCATTTTGTATCATCTTAATCCGAGATGAATTACTATTTTATCATGTACTAACCGGAGCTGCTTTAATACATGGATTGGTAATTGGCTTATTATATAGTTTATACATGGTGACAAACGTTTGTTGAATATTAAAGAATCGTTTTTCTCAGTGAAATATGGTTTTAATATGGACCTTAAGTTTAATTTTTTTCAAATGCGCAATACCATACCCGTTGAAAATGTCTGTTTAATCACGATCTTAAATTACGAAATAATTACATTGTGTTATACAAGATGAATTTTGATAACATTGAAATAGATGATCATTATTAAGTGCCGAAATAAGTTTTAGATTCTATCTATATATTTCTGATGGTAAATTTAATATTGGATTACTACACTACAGGCTTGTAAAATAATGTAAAAAATAGCATATGCATAGGTTTATTACTCCTGAGAACGGATATTGGCAATATTTAAGGGAAAACGGCATACAATACCATTGTTTGGTAACGTGTCAAGAATACCCACGATGTGTAATGGAAGAATGCGTGCTAGCGTACGCATCGTAATCGTAAAAAGGTTTTTTTTTTCATAAGCTTATCTATACTGATTCATTTATTGCTATATCACTTTCGTACAAATTTTATTTCGTATATTTTATGAGCAAGAAAATTTTTACAATTATATAAAGTATAATAGACAATTCTTTATTTAGAAATACTATTGAAGAAATACACGTATAGCTAGTACATGCTCATCGTATGACATGATCTCTATTTGACTATTGGTTTGCGATGTGGATAGCTAGCGATATGTCCATATAAATAAGATACATTTATAATGTTAATATTATTGATAGATACCTCATTGAACTCTTTCGAAAAGTCAAAATCAGTCGTTCACTGCCACATAATGGTCTTTAAACAGACAAAAAAAACTTATTAAATCTTGTTCTTAGAACTTGTCTGTCAAATTACCCAAAATCTGCCGTGCAAAGTGTTTTGCAAATATTTTGTTCACAGAGTCGACCGTTTTTATTTCTTTTCAAATTATTGATCTTTCCAGAGTAAAGTTCATATTATTACTATTTTATAACTTAGCGATCTTATATTAGATTATTTAGTCGATGTGAATTTTTAAATTAATATACAGTAACATATATATTATATACTTGTATAACATACACAAGAGTGAACTCTGCTCAATTCATGGTTCCAGCTTAATCCGCCCAGTAGAAACATTAGGCGACTGATAAAAACATTTGAATCGTTGTGGGTATTGCGTGAAATTCAAAAAGTGGGAAACATAATTTCATTTTGATTGTCATTCGGTATGAAAGTTTTGCTAACAGCACCCCTTTTCTTGGAAATTTTTATTGAAAAATACTGCTTTCAAATATTCTTTACGCAATTTGAGAGGGCAATTTACAGATTACAAAGCGCAATATGACCACGTCAGGTTTTGGTTACGTAAAAATTCAGCTGCATTCAAAACGTGTTGCGCAATCGAGGGAACCTTGTGATTATTAATCAACTCTGTGATTCCAATGAATCGTGGTCCGTTATATGGCAGGGGAGTGCCGTGGGGGTACCTATAATGAGAGGGGGGGTCCCCCGCCCACCGGATCGCTCGCTCTAAATCGAATACATCCGGCGGGAACCGTTCACATTTCTACCAATTATGCCACCCTCCACAGAAACAAAACGAGACGTAATGAGCAGCCGAGCCAGTTGACAGATGTTCGTCACGTTATGTTAGGGCTGATGGGTGATTTTGTTATAAACTCTACGCACGAACGTTATGATAAAGTAAAATGAATTCGGCGCAGAGTGCACGTAATTGGCTATGTCGTTCATTTGCATAATGCATGGCGTATGCGCTTATTATAATTGTGTGCACACATGTAGTAGCTAATATAAAAGGATTGGAGTTGAATATACACATAAAACTCTTCTTAATAAGGCTGTACCAATGTGAAATGTGTTGTTGATATTATAAATAAAACGTTTTCGTAAACAACTCGTATACCGATATAATGTAGTAAGTAAGTAACGTAATATTTACTCTATAAACATTTTTGTCATTGGATAACGATAAAGACTTAACTACGTGGAAGTGTGTTTTTCGACACGCTAGATATTTATATCATTATACTTTTTACCAAACATTAAATTGCTATTTTTTTACATTTTAATCATATATATAGTACAAATATTTTTCAATTTAGGCTATCGAAATATATATTACAAACATTTTCATTGTACGGGCAATACCTTAGTGACTTTGCTAAGTTTGCTGTATCTGAAATTCCCTAGTGATTAGACCTTTTACTCGAAAAGCGAAATCACAAAATGAGCAAATGAGACCTTCTAGTATTTAAACGAGTATTTGAAGTGCAATAGGCGAAAGTGGAAATTCTGAAAGATTTTTCATTAATACGTCACGTTGAATATATTTCTCCAGATGAAAATTATCCTAACATTAAGAACCTCCGTATGTCTAAGCACATACACGAAATATATTAGATTGAATCATTTCTTAGACTATAGACATGATTTTATCTATTAGGGTGCTTAGACGGGAAGGATATCCAGGTTTCGGCCTACTTCCAAAATGTGATAGATAAGCGGCAATTTTTTTTTCTAGACTGAGCGGTAACAGCCGTAGTCACATATGGAAGTTTACCAGTTTTAAATAATTCAGAATTTAAAATCAATTTCCATCAAGCACCATCAGTCGAAAATATTAATTAGCCGTAGCTATTTTGTGAAAATGGTATTTATTATAATACAAATAATATAATTGGCATGAGCGATCGGTTCATTTTTTGGGGACTAAAAAATCAAGTGGCTGAAGATAAGCCACCATTTTCTCTTACGAATATGAACTTCCAAAGTTTTTATCTGAATAGACGAACAAAATATGTATGAAAATTAATAATATATCAAGAAAAAAATTTGTAAAAATGACTTAGCGATCAAATTTGATCTAGTCGTTCCATATTCACCATTTTTTTATTTTAGAATCTATAGGATAAGGAAAAGGAAATAAAAAAAATATTTAAAATTTAAAGGGAGATAAATTGAGTTAACTGTCATCGACGGAACACTCTGTTCTCTTGTTGATAGGTCTAATGTATTTAAACAGCCATGTGGTTTATCCTAGAAGTAAATCAGGGCTTTTGTTTTTAAAAGTGGTAGGCAACGGTAACTGGAAAACATGCTCGTTCAAACATTGTAAAAAAAAGTCGAAAACCTTTACTGCTGTGGACATAAGAAGTAGACAGAGGATACGTATATATATATATAATATAAAGTAGAATGTACATGATGATTACTGTGAAATAATATAATAAAAAGGCTGCGGTCAGCTACGGATGCCACTAAGTAGATGTCATTTGGAGCTGAAAGATAACGACTTAGTTCTGCATTAGAATAACTAATAACCAACAAAATTGAAAGAGACGTGAGAAAGTTGAATAATAACATTCAAAATGTTACAACAATAAATAAGTTTGAGCGGACTTCTTTGTAGTAAGTACTAAGTAAGTAGTACATAATGTGTGCTATTTATAATATAGCATATTATATATTGACTTCATCGACATTAGTTTGTTGTATCGCGTCATAATAATTCAATCAAAAATGTTATTTCTCAAATGAATCATTTGTTTTGAAATGTTATGTTGTTCCTTTCTTTATCTAGCCATTTGAATTATTAAAATCTATTTAACTTCCACGCGTTTGATCAGATAGATAATATATTTGTTCTAGATAATAATAAATGTTTGAACCCGGTGTATTTGTAGCATTGATGAAATATTATACGACGGAAATAAAATAAACGAAAATTTTCAGCATGTCGACATCTACAATGCCACGTCGATTAAGTTATTTATTTTCGGAGCCTTGTCAGTCAAGATTTATTGGTGAGTGTTTTGTTTAAATCAGTTTCATTTGTGCGTACATTTTATACAAACACTGCTTCCATATCTTATGATGAGTTTATACATCAATATATGACTATTATTAGAACTTTGTATACTCTATCGAAGCTATGAGAATATAGTTCCCGTGGTCACGCTAAGAAGGTGTGTTTTAATTAGTAAAAGTCGCGGCAACGAAAAGTGGTAATGATGGGTTTTAGAAACAGGTCGCACCTCTCTATAACTAACTATATTATATGTATTTCACCAGTTATATGTGTATCAATAAAATATCGAAAAATGTAGGCGAGGTAAGGTAAATTAATTAATGTAAACCTTTAGATATTTATGTTACCGTAGATGCCGATCAGAGTATTTTCGATTTTGCGATTGCGGTCCAATGTATTTTATATAATACATAATTATTATTTATACAACCACCAGCCAAATTCATAGCATGTTAATATTCAATTTTGTATTGTAATATTTTGTATTATATAAAAGTAGGAATATTTTATATTAGCTATTTAAACAAGGGGCACTTCAGCATCGACGTCACAAATTCGAGTTGATAAATATTATAAAAAGCTTCATATTGTGTTCAGCCAAATGATTAACGATATCGGATATTTTAATAATGAGAGGCGGTGATACTTACCACTAGGGATTGCAAAACGGAATTCGCGAAACGTCAATATTTCGATCCGATACCAAAAAATCCAGAAAATTTCGGAATTCCCACTTGGTTGCCACAAGGGCGAATTTCATTGCCTTAAAAAAAATGCGGCATCATACGGCAAGCGTAATGATCTCTTTACATAAATTGCTTGATCAAATTGATATGTCTCCATTTTTTTTCCATAACCTTTTTTTATTCTATTTCTTTTAACTTCAGCATACTTGACTGTGTAGAAGCCTTATTCTTGGGTAATTAATATATACTCCCGGGATATTCTCGTCGAATAAAGTAGATCGCTTTTCGATATCATACATATATACTACATTGATCTATTATATACATATATTGATTTTATTTCAAAATTTGTATTTGTCTATAAGGTTTGGAGATTAATGTCTTCAGAAATCAATATCCGATAAATTCATGCGCCTAGAATCAACTGATCTACGGTAGCTACGCCACTGCTGATGGATGGAGACGAATGTTTGGTTTCGAAGCCACTTATAGATTGATATTTAATAGGTGTATGTACTATTTTTAATAGGCCTAATGCTATTTGGCGAGTATTGTGTATTCCTACTAATCGGCATAACAATTAGTCAAGAAATGATCTGAAAATAAATATATTTTAGGGTTAATTTTAAATTCTGTATGTTATACAATTTTTTTTCGCATAAATAATTTTATAGATAAAAAATAGTACCATCTGTTGCACAGTGTCAAAACAAGAATTCATCTATTAGTTCACTTTAAAAGGTTGATCACGCTACGATCAATAGATGGCAGTAATCACAAATTTGGTAGATTTTGAAACGCGTGCGCATGTATCGCGGTCGGCGCACGCGCACTCAACTTAACGCGGTCAGTTCAACTTTTCCAAACTCGATCGTCGACTGGTAACGTTGTGGTCTGTCCTGACGAAATAACAAATTTATTGAAGTGCTGCGTATCTTTAAAAAACTGTGCTACTCTTCCGATTTTTAACCACCCGTTGGGGCTTTTGCTGTTATTTCTGGATATATTCAGTGACATTTTAATTGAAGAGTTAGTAGTTGTGTGATTGTTTTTTTTTCGATTATCTCCATTGTTTTTGTGTTGTGTGTCGAACGAACGCCTCGAAATGGGAAAAAATAAGCACCATTCATCGTAAGTAGTATTTTATTTCATAATTATATCCAAGAAGTGGTTTTTAATTGCAGTTTTATTTATAGAAGCCAAATCAATCGGTTTTCGAATGTGCTCTACTGCTTATGTATTTTGACGTATTGCATTGTTTACATTATGATGCACCTGTATTTTTTTACAAAGAATTTTTATGCTCGGTGGATATTTTCAACCGTGAGGCGTTTTATTTAAAATGAAGCATGAATGTCATTACAGCGCATTGTTTTATTACTTGTTATATATATAAAAAAAAACTACAAGTTCAATGAATTTGGGATATTTTACATTTCGGAAGGGGATATAAATGTATTTATCTACAACCCTTGTACAGTGAATAGTATTTACTGACTACTATTTAAATATCAAAGTTGTTATCTTTTGTGATCGAATATGTCAAGCCTAATCGGGGAAATAAAATTTATGTCAAGAGAGTGCGATTTCATTAATTTTTAAATATAAGAAGCTAAAAAAAATACGATTTATTCCTCAAAATGTATTATTAATTATTAAAAATGTATAATTAATTGACAATAATATTTAGTTCTAAATTTTGAGTAACAAATTGAAAATACCTCTAAATATCTGAGTAAAGTATGAATACTCAATTTTACATATAATTATAGACAATATTGTTGCATAAATAAATTCTCTTTTATCCGTCAAGTGCTTACCGCAAAACATTTTTGACACTAGACTTTAGTACTTAAAATCTTATATAGTAATAACATTATTCCATATACGTTTATAGCTAAGACTAGGCTTTGAATCATAATTTATTCATCTGAATATAAAGGAATATAGCTATTTCATTTTATCAGTATTCTATATAACCAATCGCACGTAAGAAATTTACGTGTGAAATTAGATTTGGAATATATAATGGTACTTAGACAAGTTTGAAATATTAATATAAAAAAACAAACGTACACACAGATTGCGGCAGTGGATAATAACTTTCCAATCAATTAAATATGCAAGTAACTTTAGAGAGGTTTGCATTATACAACTTATGTATTGAGTGAAATTATTACCTGTTCTACATTGATCAACTTGTATACACCCACGAAATATGTTTTATTTTAAGAAAGCAATAAATAATAATCACTGAAAAATGTAGTGTAATCGTCGTTATACCTGATTTACATAACCGAAGTTATATGGTCTCCATAAAATCGCGTAACCGGGCACACCCCGGGTGGTCGCAACAATACTTTGGAGAGCGATGACGGAGATGTACAATTTTATAACCTGCATACATCTAGTTGACAATCATGCAATTGTATTAATCACTTAATCATTATTATGCTCTTCGCATTGCGAATGCAATAAAATGGATAGTCCAAGTAGAGTAGCAGGCCGATGAAATAAGTACCTCATAGTTGCTGAAATAATATTTACTGACTTATCTATGAATTATGTCAATTCAAAGAAATTGAAATTTATAGTAATAATAATTAAGTTATAAATAACATATTTGAATATTAATGAAGAGAATAAATTAATCACCTATTATTGTATTATTATATATAATGACAATATTACGCACTAAATAAAAGAAAGCTACACAAGTATAATCATTTCTTTCGTTATATTGAATTCCTAATTAATTTGATTTTCTTGTTGAGAATATATTAATGATTTCTATTGTTATGTTGAACTTTCCCGTATAAATCGTGGTGTATTTTCCACTTTATATGGGTTATCATTTGAAATATATAGGCTCTGTTTCGGACATGGGTGGTATTGAAAAGAGTTAAAGTTATCGTTTGTAAGTAGGTGTATGATAGAGGTAGGAAAATGTTTATCTATTCTGCTCATGGCGAAGGTTATATTCAATCCTAGATAATAAATGTCGCGAGTAATTGATGACATGCTGGATTGTATATCTTCTTTCATACTCTCAAAATATAAACTCAGGCGTGCAAGTTTGCTTATACAATTAAACTACCTGTTGAAGTATAATCATATTTTTGCGTCGCCAAAGATTTCACTGGCTTTAATAATAAATTGTTTATTTGTGGCCATACGTATTCAGAATTGACCATGTACATTATGAGTTCGTAAATTTATTTTTTCAGAGATCACACCGTTGTATTATTGATGATGTGTATAGTATTGCAAAATCGTATGCGTCGATTACGTATTACCCGATAGCATTTCGAGTCGTGTACAATATCATATAGCATTGGTCAGTACTTTGTTGAGCATATAAATGCTGACCTTTCCCCTTTACAAAGTTTAAGTTTAATATTAATAGCCCGCCTATTAATAGCCCGCCTCATCAATATGTAAGATATATCTGCATTATCTAATAATCATGAGCGATGACAGAATAACTGGTAGGCATGTAGTATTTTTGCCACTCACTCGTTTGGGCATTGCAAGAAGACCTTGATAGAATGTTAAATATAATATTATGCTAATTGATTAACTCAAACAGGAACGTATCGTTGACATACTAATTGTCTTGAAATATCTCGAGACCTCTAATAGTATTTGTGTTTTTCTTATTAAGGGAGGTTTTAAATAAAACTGGCATATATGCACACCATGCGAACATTAGTTAAACACTTTGCTGTTTCTCATCCGGCAAAATCTTAACAGCACTTGAGAACATTTAAAAACTTTTGCAAACACTTCTCCGGAGATGTTAATAGGTCTTGACAACCAATTGAAAAACTAGATGAGTCGTTGTATGAAATTTATTTACAATACTGTGTTCTAATAAGGATTGCCAAAATGCTCTTGCGTCGTATAAAATTCTTATCTATAAAAGTTTTCTTTTTACCTATGGCAGTATAAATCAAACTCGCATATGCACAACCTTTTACAACCTACTTAGTGGGTTTCTAAATATTTTTGATATATGGTAGACATGGTCATATAATGTAAATAAATAGTTTTAAAACGTCACAATAGGAGGATCTTATTCAATGCTGCATATAATGTATAATTAAATTTTATTTCTCTGAGACTATGTTGACATCTGTGGCTCTGGTCTATAGTGGATATTATTAGTATGTACATAAAATATGGCTCGATATTATATTTTTCCTGCATCCTGCATCCTTTCAACAAGTCAAGCTTTCTATTTGTGGACTGTTTTTTAATGAAAAATTACTTTAAACTCAAATCTATTTGAAGCTAGCAGACATTGCATACAGATATCGGGATAGTCCTAAATAGTTTACCACAGTTTAATTGCTCTTCATCAAACCAGTTTTTTCTAAATCAAACAAAAATAATTCGGTGTAAGATGCTACAACGTCATTTCAAATTCGCTAAAAAGTATTAAACTCGTTTTTACTCGTCAATTAAATTACATTACCATAAAACGTTTTCAAAGAATGTGTAAATTACCGCTTATTTTGTTATGTTTTCTTCTTCAAATGATTTATTTGTTGACCTCGACGAATCGGTCGAAGATAAACGGTTATTTTACATCACATCTCTAACGATGATAAAAACAAACGTGAAACACAATAGAGATTGATGTTACATTAGATTTCGAAGATTTCGTTGCGTAATTGTTAGTGGTGAATTGGACAGAACCAATTAGCGATACAAATAAACATTAAATTCGTATCAATCATGCACATCGATCGCGATTAGAAAGTTAGCAATCAGCATCAAATGATTTGCGGTGAAGTTTGCTAAAAGTTGGAGCCATACCGAACTGCCAGCGGACGACGTCAGAATTTTAGTGGATGAGAGGTGATTCTTGATGATTTTAAATTTTATTTTTTATAAAATATTCAATGACTATTATTGGATAATGGCTACCTGTAATCACGATGATTGTTCGTTGACAATATATTTATGATCTGATTAATAATGTACGGAATTATTCTGTAATTAATACATTCAGAAAAATAATGTTATTGTGAAATTATTTATTTGAGTTGCTCGTCGCTGGATTTGAGAGAGTTTCTCACCGAGTTTCAACAGGGCTTGAAATCGTGTCTTGTCAATAGGGTGTAAATGCACACGGTATTTCAATTAAACTAATATGTTTTGAAATTACGATATGAGTTTTCAATGTCATACGTGCGTCCCAATGTTGGTTTTTTAAATACAAATACTATCGTGGTTCAAATTTATTTCAATGAACACTTTATTTTTTCCTTTCAATAAGAAATATTATAAATTTGAAGTATCAGGTTATTATATGTTATTTCTCGCCTGATTACTTTTTATAAGCATAGAAAATAGATTGTGAGTCCAACTCTATAGATATATATCTGTTGGAAACTGCTTGGTAAGTTATCACAATTTTCTTTTATCGCTTCTTAAATTAATATAATCTTTGAAAAAAACTTAGCACGAGAAATTTATTTGGTGCCCCGTATATAATTTAATGATTTTTAGTTTCGTAAATCACATATTAATTCTCATATCCATACGTACTATATGCATTATGAAGGAAGCGGCAAGCACTGAATCAATATGAAAAAGACGTTATCTTGTGTCAATCGTGAATGAGTTGGGTGGCACTACTTACTGTGTAAAATAAAGTCTAAATTTTTTTTCAAATAACTTGGTTATCATGTTTTACAGTATCCAACTATGTTGTCTTCTTAATACCTACCGGTTTCGTAATTCTATGTTTGCGTTGTAATTTTGGTAAATTCTAACAATCCACGAATTTAAGTGCTGTAATTTACGCATGTTTACATGGCTCCATATCAAATATCGTCGACTCTCGTGTTCACTGCTGTTGTGCAATCGTTCAAAAAACGCTTTATTAGTTGTAGTTATGGAAAACAACAGTAAAATGATTTTTAAAAATACATTAGCAGATAAAGAGGCATTTCCCATGATGTATCCAGCCAGTTTCCAGGGCCACAAGTTGCGTTATGCCCACTTGTTCAATTTAATCCAATAACTCTAAATATCCGGTTCGCGAATGACTGCTATCAGTAGCAAGGGCTGTCAGACTAATGAATGAAATATTAGCAGCATAACAAATTAGCCATATCGTTAATATTAAAAAATGATCTTCATTTAACTTATGCGGTGAGAATTTTTTTTTTTGAGAATTCCGGTATCGTAGGATGCTAACTATTATCTAATACTATCAAATTATCATCAGAGTTTTCTCATAAATTGACTCACCTCTGTGTGTATCATGGTTATGCTACATTATAACATGATTTATTTATATTTTTAGGTTTGATCCCAACGATATACGGTTTTATCTGGATATTCGGTTGTGAGCCGATCGCTCAATTTGGACATCCATTTCCTGCACTATTTTCCCACTCACTTATTATTTTTCTGTCAACTTTATATTAATGAATTATGGTCTATAACGTATCCAAGATTACTCTTATTTTGCTTGACCGGTGATAATTCGTAACGTTAGATGCAAACTTATTATTTTACGTAAACATCATTAAGTAGTATGTATATGAATAGATATTATTTATTATACGGACATATATTAATGTTGTAAATTTTAAAATCGTCAAAAAATGTGACAACATTAGCATTTACTAAATAACTATTGTAGATCTTAAGATTTCTTCTTTTGAAACTCGTACAAGGAAATAAATACTCTCTAAATATTATACTGTAATAAGGTGGGTATAATCTAATCATTTAATTTATGCCAAATATTTTGACATACTTGTAATTGTGAACTTGCGCCATTTAATTATTATGGGATGTGAAATTGTTAAGCACTTCTTTTTAAATCCTTCAGCACATAAATTTGTTGAAAAGTGGCAAGAGTTGTTAAGAGTAACCGACTTTCTACTGATTCAATAATGTTTGGAAAGTAATATTCGATAATAAATCAATTATTTTTTCTACAAAAGAAAGGTTAATCCATAAATCCTAAAGATCTAGGTTTTAATTCAATGATTTGGCATTTACTTAATAGAGTACCATTATAATGACAGTGGAATTAAATCAATTGACTTAACAACCGCTACGAAAAAAAACTCGTGCTGAGCCTAAAGGCTACAAAGTTAAATTATACCACTTCAAAAGTAATCACTGACCTACATACTCGCACTCTTACATTTCAAAATTTCATCTAAAATTGTACTTACATCCAGAGTATGCACGTTAGTGGTTTTGTAATAGAGTGCACCTTGTTACATTATCTCTGAATATTTTAAATGGTTTATTTTCAAATCTCCAGTAAAATGATACTATACAAACTTATGAAATCAACGTATTTCAGTCAATAGAAGGTCGGTCATAATACTGTATAAAATATATATTTTAGTGTTTGGTAGGAGCTTTCATGATAATAGAGAGGTGGATAAATATGTATACACTTGACAGTTTAAGATGTGGCAATTAACTAGAAGTAATGTTTTTTTAAGTTTTGGAAATAATTGATATGTATTAATGTTTTCGACAAACTACTCTACGTGCATGCATATTTTAGATTTTTTGCTGTTTTTCTGAAATAAGATACTACTGTTTCTCAAATCGTTTTTAATCTCCAACAGTTGTTAGATTTTTCTATTTTTAAAGGATATTCACAACTGTAATTGTCGATAGTACATCGGGCATAATAAAAAACCACTTCAGTGAACGCGACGATCAGTTTTGATCTTCTGTTACTTGACCTGCACATTCACGTACGTAATGCCACTATTATATTAGTTTCATACCAAAGGGTGATCGCGGATACTTTTTATTACCAAACCCATCAGATAGCTATAGGCTTAGCAATGAAAATCTCTTAAGTGGTCAATTTATTAGTATCTCATGCTGTAAATATATAACATATATTTGATGATTACTTTCTTTACTTTTTTAGCTGATAGTCATTTAAATTTACTGAATACTAATATTTACATCAATGAATAGTTTAAAATTGTTTGTTTATTGTCATTATCAAGATAAACTTTAAAAATTCGTTTAGTTACAATGTCTTTTCTTATATAACTTAATATTATGCGAGTTCAAATGTCCGGTCGCATAAGAGAAATAAATACACAGTTGTCAAATAAAAATCGGATTTTATTTGAATAGGAAATAACTTCCCGACACAATGTGGAAGAGCTTTGGATCAATGAACTTTTTTTACCCGTGGTAGATTCGGACAAGATGTGGGCAGGAAATACAATAAATTAATGTAGATCTCAAAATTAGTCTCACGATTAATATCCGATTGTTGTAGACAAAAATGTTCTCCAATATTAATTGACTTTTCCATCGTTTCCCATGGAATTAATGCGTATTAATTTCGAATCTTCTTTGTAGAGAAAAACCAAAAAGAAGCATCCAATAATACTTTGTCGAAAATTATATCAATGTGTACTACTTAGTTATGTAGACTTTCGGGTCCCAAATATTTAAGTCGTCAACATTGAAAATTATTTAAAGTGCTGTATATCCTGCATTTTAATTATATCAGGTACATATACTTGATGCAAATTTAAATGTATTTTTGTAAGTTAAATAGGGGTATTTTGAGTCAGTTCGAAGGTTGTTTCTTCTTATGGAATTTGGATGCATATCGGATATTTTGGAACACACTCACTTTGCGCTAGCAAGTTTTATCTAAGGTCGACTATTGGAATAATTAGTATTAACCGAATGTGGGAGTTCTTTATTCAAGAGGAAAGATGTTATCATTTCCGGTGGATACGTTAAGTTGCTTTATAATGAGTCAATAAAGATCTTCTCTGCAAATTGCGTAATAATATTACGACGAGATAAAATTATATATGGGCGAGCGATATATGTATTGTTTAAAAATGTACTCATACATATTTGAAGTGTGTGTAGTATATGATTATCATTAACTTACCGTGACTATTATGCATCATAATATTATAAAAGCTCCATGTATAGCGCATTCTAATTCTGAACCGATGTAAAATGGGCCTATTATAAATTGAATGATTAGTCTAGTAAGAAGGTTTCGGCAAAAGTAAAAAAAATGATTGATACCATTTAAAAGAAGTTGCTCATGATTTCACAAATATACGCATTTTCAAATCTTCAAATACAATGTGTTTTCTTCCGTTTATCAAGATCAACACTACATTTCGGCAAATGAGTGCGCCAGCAATAAATTTCTGACGAACGATACTAGTAATAATTGACGCCGGCCTGTAAAGCGTTTCGTGTTTTAATGCCTGCCCCTATGACAGATGATTCCATCGTTTAATTCATGAATCATTTCAGACGTAACGCTTAATTTACTCTCGTTCATGAGAACCGCATCAATTCAGATAATTAATTTCTGTAGGTGAATATTGCACGCCAAAAATATATGATGTATTTGCTAGGTTCAGCAGTTTACTCTATTGCGGAATATTTTAGCGTATGTTATCATCGACGAGTTATAAAAAATAAGAATGCTCATTGGGCAATTCAATGGAAGAATTTTAATATTAAATAAACTAGAATCATTTAAAATTTATTTATTTTTACCGGTTAAACTAGACTAGCTACTAGCAATCCGGGGAATGCGGGTTCGAATCCCCATCTGGTGTTGGATTTTTAAA
>JAGVSQ010006404.1:0-16422 GCA_022683975.1 Rhyacophila evoluta
ATTTTTAAAAATCCAACACAGATGGGGATTCGAACCCGCATTCCCCGGATCGTTATCATAATTATGATAAGTAAAGTATTTAATACTGTAAAAAAGTATTCTTTATGTCACCTCAAAAATTTTCGGAAGATGGTGTTTTTTACAAAAGGGATGTCTTTTATATTAACGCCCTGCAATCAAGTTAGATTTGTAAAATAAGAAAATTGTAAAAAAAGCAATTTATTCGATAAACTCTTTCTTTTCTTTCAAATAAGGTCGCAGCGAATTTTCATTAGAAAAACAATTTGTTTCGCGCGTATTTTTTCGTCAATTTTATCACGTTTTTTTTCAACAATCAATTTGATTATTTGTGATCCTAAGTGAATTTTAATGTGATGAATAAATTCCATTCTGTCTCTCCAAAATTTTACAACACATAAATATTGAAAAAAATATTTAAAATGAAATTCTACATCCTAAAACAACTACATCATACAAATTTACCACTTAGTCAAACTCTTATCTTATATCGCTTTTATCTTATCTCATTTTGTTCAGAGAAAATACTACTACGTATTGTTTTTATTATTTTTATGCCGTGTCCTCTCCAATAGTGGAACATATAGATATCTCAATTTGAAGATTTCTATTCTAGAATTGAAGTATAACGTGAAATCTTATCAAAACAGATTTTTTCATAGTGGTTCACCGTTGGTTGTGTTAGTCAACCTGATGGTTTACACCGGAAATCTCCTTAGTTGGTTTAACTTTTTAGCATTTGATGTGGAAACAATTCGAATATGGCATGAAACTTTGACCAGAAGAGTAGTTTTTTTCACAGCACTACTGTATCGTTACTGTATAGTAGTAAATAAAACTTCTAATGATAGCGTTAAATATTTATTATATTAATATTTAATAGAATTAAAGATATTTGATTTTAATTGATTCTATAGGTAAAGTTATGTACACATCTAGAAATGAACGAATTTTGCTAAATTTTTAGATTAAGTTTAACCACATCCGATTTAAATGGTTATAAATATACGATTGTTAATAAGTGGACTGCATGAAATCGACACAATCTATGGGATTGCCATTTGGAAAGGCGCCAGTGCAAATTTAATATTTATTCAGGCAGCACCATTTAAGTCAGAGCTTTTCAACTAATATTGTTACGACAAACTTCACCTTAGACAAATAAGGCTTCGCCGTACAAAGGTAAATTTGCTCATAACTTAACTCGCTTGTTGATGTTGTCGAGAATTGAAGGAATAGTTACTTAGTGACAAAACCAATAACACCGTTAATTGATTTCTTAACAAACCCTTGTCTATCTTCTTCGTATTCTGTATCTATTATAAAATATGTTTTTATTGAACGATGAATGTACCAATTAAATCAATGTTATTTTACTGTGTAGTTTTATAATAGTGGTAGTTATTGCTGTTATAACTCAGTACGTGCATATTAAAAATATAACTACAGTAAAATCTTCGTATAATGGAATATCGAATATTTATGGAACATAATGGAGAATCGATATGACGAACTTACAGAAAATATATCTGTAAGTAAATGAACGTGCAATCATCTGAAAATAGTTGATAGAATTCATTTACTAGCCAAAATGAAAACATATATTCAAAAGGTTTAAAAGTTCCTGTTTTCAGTAGGATATGCTAAAGATGAAGTAGCCGAAAAAAATATTTTACATTGGTTAGAAGTAGATAAAGGTAATCTTGGGTATCACATCATGACTGGAAGTAAAAAAGCAGGTGAAGTTATGGTATTGGAAAATTTTGTAACATTTTCATCAAAAATAACTTTAGATCTTTCAAAAGTTTCAACAAAACTTGGTTCTTTCCTTGAAACTTTACTGGCCCCTGTATTGTGCAGTTTATTTTTTTAAATAAAAAAATGGATCTCAAAAATCAATTTGACGTAACGGTCTTTCAGTTTTCATGAACATCCCCTCATCCATACTAATCAGTTATATTGAGGTTCTTATGTAATCAAATATTTATATAAGTTTTATTCTATTACAGTACCGATTGTTAATAAAAAATACTAATTAAATCTTCTAAAACTATCACTATATGTTGAAAAGATTGAAATGCTTAATGTTAAGTCTTTTCAATCTATCGAATTGGATAGCCATTGCAGTTCGATTTCTATTAAGTGTATTTTTCTTATTTTTAAAATGAAATTGGAAACTTAAAGCGAGCAAAAATTTCCTATTTCACAAAAGCTCTATCTACGTAATAGTGCTTGAAATCATCTATATTGCAGTACACTTCAACCAAAGTATTGAGAAGCTGCGTCTGGCCCTTTTAAAAGCATTTTATTATCCGTACGCCACGGTATAGATAATAACACTATCTCTTATTACTTCATATATATATTTTTTAACTTATTGTTAGTGTTAATGTAATTATTTCACACCGGCAGTGTAGATTTCGCTTTCACGCTTCGAAATCCAGAGAGTACGGGAGTGAAGGACTGCATACCAATAATTGCTTGACAACCAATTCTCGTGAAAAAATATCTTTTTAAGATGTCTTCACATTACGTAGATTATTATACTCCACATTTGTAGCGGACATAATCACACCGTGTAGATCCATATGCCCCACTTTCGGAGCGACATGGTAAAAAAATGTTTTTCTTGTTATGGCATTAAAATTAAATGTGGATAGTATTATCAAAGAAATATTTATACCATGCCCAAAGTTAGAATATGTATTATTATAAAATGAATCGTAAGCTGAATGAATGCTTGATTATTTAAATCAGCTTTTTCTTGACATTTCCCATTGGAAAACAATTTTATAAAGTAATATATTTGCCCTCTAAATTATGTAAATTATGGTTTATAACTGAATGTTCCTTATTTAAATAAACAGGTTTTTTTATTTTTTAAATGATACTTTAACCATTTATTTATTCAGACCCAACAGTTGAAAGTATATTTTAAATATTCATAAAACTATTGCCATTTCATTTTATTGAATTGCTATTGAAAGCTGAGTTCAGTAAAATGTTCCAGATAATACGATTTTCAAGTGTAAGATATTTTAAAGCATAGTTCTAAGTAACACGTATAAATGTATGGAGTAACGTTGTATTATAATAGTTATATAATGGAGATATATTAGTCTGAATATGAGCGGAATCACACTTATTAATATATATTATAATTAATGACTTGTAGATTATTACAGAGTAAACATGTTTCTCTTGTGTATATCGAGTAATAATAAACAATATATGTGTAAGCTTATTTGATGAAATAAATTGCCGTGAAAAATGTTGAACATTTTTCTGTTCTATTTTCAAAATTATATTTTAATCCGTTAGATAAGAACTTTTGGATGAAGGTTGACAGGAAACATTTGATATTGCGGAAAAAATCAGATTTTGTGTTATTTAAATTATGTTAAATACTGTTAAAGTAATATAAAGTGGCCATAAAATAATTAAGCATAGTAGTAGAAATAATGACAGTCGATAAGAAAAAGGATGTAACCCACATAGAACAAATTTTTACAGGAGGTACAAAAACTTATATTTAATAATTTTGGGCCAAAGTCAAAATGTTTAATACGGACAACCTCGACGTGTACGAAAACTAAAACTGGGATTTTATTTACTCAGTCTGATATAAATTTATTCAATATTTTTTTAGTTATTTAAGAAAAAATAGTAAAACTGATGTCGTGGAATTCCCTTTTCCTGATCGAAAATTTGATAGGAAAACCTTTTTTCGAACTTAAATGATAAATTATAAACTGATTAAGTATTTTTAGCTTATGCTTTTTTGGTAGAATGTATGTGTATAAGTCGTCTACATTGTGATTATTGAATAAAAGTTTTTTTTTTTAAATTGAGAGTTTCGTCTTTTTTCGTTTTGATGGAAATGGTGAATAAAAAATACTTTTTTGACTAGTAGTAATAATATATAGTTACTCAATAATTGCGACGTTAGCGTATAGATTGCGGGTTCAAATTCAACTGCTACAGGATTTTATGCTCAATCCGTTGAGTAATTGGCTAATAGTCAATATTATCCATATTCACACTGTTCAAATCCATATGATCCACCTTAAGAGCAGATATGGTCAGTATATATACTGTGGTATCTTGGTACATACAAAAGGAATTATAAAAAATAAATGAAAATTTAACAAACTATTTTATGCCCGCTTTTTTATAGTTCGACATATTCCATCAGGTTTGACATTTATTAAAAATCTATTCAAATAACTGCGCTTCTGTTTTCTCCTCAGGGTGTTTTGAAAATGTGACATAGTCTGATTATAGCATTAAGTTGTCATGGTATTAAGAGGTATTTAAATTATTTTATATAACTCCATGAATGTTTAATATACCCATACTAATATATTTTTTTAATAGGAATGGATAAATCATTTTTTATTTTGATAAAAACTCAAAGATCTAGAATACATTATGAACGAATACCAAGGATTCACCGTATAGCTATTTCATTCTTCAACTTTAATTATCAACAACACTCATGAGTAGTAAAGATATTGAATTACATTTACATTTAATCGTATACTATTTATACTAATTAGGATATATTATTAGAAATTTTAATTGGTTGGCGGGTAAATAAAAGTATTTTTTTATGTTAAAATTTCTATAAAAATAAAGTTATTTAT
Organism: Rhyacophila evoluta; assembly: GCA_022683975.1. Classification (NCBI taxonomy): domain Eukaryota; kingdom Metazoa; phylum Arthropoda; class Insecta; order Trichoptera; family Rhyacophilidae; genus Rhyacophila; species Rhyacophila evoluta. The sequence goes on from JAGVSQ010006404.1 coordinate 4,665, forward strand.
TAGCTAAGTGTTTATTAAAGAAAACCCGTCAGTAAAAGCCTACGTATTTTTCAATATTGTGAAAGTGTGACAGGAAGCAATGATAAAAAAAGGTTTTTGGAATTCTTCCTGCGGAAAATATTGAAATTCAAAACATTGGGGAGAATAAATTAACACGTTGAAATATAGGTTCAAGGAAAAAAATGTAATAAAGAAAACAAATAATGGCACAGTCAATGACAGTGTTATGACTTCGAAAATAAAACAAAATACTTATCGGTCACTAAAGTTAATTGAAGTGTATTGTTGGAAAAATGAGAAGTATTTTATACAGAAAGTACTACAACAAATCAGATTCAGACATGGGTATATCATTACAGAACAATACGCTCGGTATGGTACTCTATTATGTTCAATCAAACAATGAATGCTAGGGTTTATATTTTTCTGTCATTTCGTTCAGTTTACCAACGGAAAATATTTTCCTCTAGGTTGAGTCGGTTGATTGTAACTACTTTATTCTTGTCATAGAAACAATGACTTTGGAGAAGAAAAAAGTCATTCATTACATCAATATAACTGTTAAATATTTTGCATTTTTACTTTAAAATCTATAGCTGAAGATAAAAAAGAATTTCTACCTTATTCTCTTTTATTTGTCAGGTTCGTTTTGAAACTCCAGAAATTACGTAAATGGATATACACAATATACCCATACAAGATTATTTGAACATTTATTTATGAAAAATGCTAAGAAAAATGTCAATTGCTAAATCCAATGCGCATCTGATTCTGCATATTGTCAATGCAATATGTCAATGCTTAGAAAAAAATAATACTTAAAGTATAGAACAGCATTAATTTTGTACTTTTGTAATAAATCTTTTAAGATTGTAATTGAAATAAAGCTTGCTTGTTACGTAAAAAAATGTGTAAACTTTCAATAAAATATGTTTGGTTATTTTGTTGTTATGTAGGAGTAATTTTTTGTATGTTTATTATTATGTATGCTACTTTAAAAAGGAACATTTTAGCAATGTATGGTCTAAAACAAAGCGTATAGAACGAGTATAATATTATAATGAATTAAATTTCTTGTGATATTTTTAAGAGACTATTCAAAATATAACACAATTTCCCCATGCTAACATTTAAAGTAATGCAAGGAAACTGTATTTTAAAGAAATCTGCCATCCAGCTCGGCCACCTTTCTCCATCATAATCTATTATTATATTGTATTCTAGAATAATACACAGCGACATCGTTGATTCTAAAGCTGTGTCACAAGATTTAAGACTAAATGTAAAAAAAATATTGTCGCCCTTTAAGTTAAGTTTTCAATTGCATACTATATATACGTAATTAAAAAATTTAATGTTTGGCTAATATCATGGAAATTTGATTTTCTAAAATTCAGCTATTTAGACTGCAAACTTTAATATTTGCAGTATAATTCATATTACCATTGAAGTGACTTTTACAAGTTGGTGTGACTTTCAACAATTTAACGATATCGCTGTATGGCGGTGTGTCTACATTTGCTGGATAATAATACAACTTCAGTCTTTTTTTTTCTGGTATTTTATTGATTTGTTAGTTTTTACATTTTTTTTCCACCGATAACACAATCAACTTACAACTTACTACGAGCGTGCATTTTTCCATTGGTTCCTTTTATAATAGTTATCCAATGTGGTTCAAGTTATCAATATAATGGTGAAAAAATTGGTGGTTTATTCAAAAATATTATTTTCTTATTGTTGAAAATTCTTATTAATTAGTCATATTTTATTTTAATTATTCAAAACCTAATTTATTTATAGTTCTTGGATTAGATAAACATCAACATAATCGATAATTAAAGATAACTTACATATTAGATCGTGTAAAGCGTTATCATTAGTACTTGATTCTATAATGATAATAATAAGCCATCTGTCATCTCTCAAATTACAAAAAGTATCGAGCGTTTGACTAAACCATTAAACATGATTATTTGATAAAGAAAAATTGATTTTTTTGATAATTCAATGCTTTCTAGAATAATTTTTTTACTTAGTTTTTATATTTTATATTTAAATGAAGAGCATTAGTATATTTAACAAAATATTTATGTAAATGTGAATCCAGCTTTACACTAAATATATTCATTTTATTGTTCAGCTTTATTGTCAACGTATTAATTTTACATGGCTATGGTCTTGTATTTGGATTGAAAAAATATATTTATTAGATTTAAGCAATAAATTCAATAGTGCAAAAAAGAAATAGGATATACTGTTTTCGAACTCCTCGAATGTGAACCCAAGCTTTCCCAGTAGAATTGAAACGGTCATATTTCATAAAACCTTTCAAAACTTGCAATATGACCGGATGGGTGGTTGCAAGGGGAACGCGGGGTGGGTGCGACTGGTAATCGAGTGGCGACGCTGAAGATATCGACGCTCCTCGACGGGCGCCCGACCGCCTCGATCAACTTATTTTCTCGAAAGCTGTATGCACGTTCACACTTCGAGCTACGCTGTAAATATTAATTTGTCTTTGAAAGTACTCCTATAAAAATAACTGAGCATCTTAATAAACGTATTATCAGAAATTTTCTTTGTTTACAGGCTATGAACGATACAAATACATGTTGGTGATTGATGACCGATGAAGACAATCCATTAAATAAGACTTCTTATTATTTTTTTTCTATTATGTTTTAAAAAATAGGAAGTCAAGCCTTGACAAGTATATTTAACATAATTTATTAGGAGCTCTATTTTATTAATTACATGTACTATATATGTTTATAGTAAAAATACTTATAAGATAATACATACCTTAAAAACCAAGCACAGATGTGAAAAATATTTTTTATGACAGATACTAACAACTAAATTTAAATTAAATAAACTAAACCAAACTTGTTTAAAGAACATTATGTTTTCATTGTTAGATATCAAAATATGTTTGGTAAAGTTTAGTTGTTTGAATTAATTACAATATTGTGGCAGCTTACATATATAAAATTATCGGAATAACAGTTTTAAATTTATAATTTATTTGCACAAAGTAAAATTAATTAATATTTGATGGATCAATTGATATAATCATAACAATGCAACGGCGTTTGTTTATTTTGATAATTGATAAATTAGATTTAGAGATTAGGTTTGGTTATCATTTTGTATTACTAGTAAAATATCTGGGGCCGAATTGTTTAAATATTGTAAGAGAAAATAGAATGTAAGAGACACATTCTTAGTATAAAAGAAGATCAAGGCAACTAGGGACTAGAGGAAGAAGGTTTGATCACATTTTGCGACGCATTTAAGGGGTGATTCCGAATGCTTCTTTACAACTGCGTTATCTCAAATGATTTTGCCAAAGTGTCATTGGGCTCTTGAATTATATTCAAGATAAGATACGGAATTGTATTATATTATCCTGTAAGAATTACGAGCAAGTTTTAAAGCACCCATATAGTTCATGAAAGCTATTCATAATATTATCTAATTTATTCGAACTTAAGTAAAACATAAAAAAAAATCGAACTTTTGAAAAACATTCCCGTAGACAAATAAGATAATGACTGATACATTTTTGTAAACTTTATAACTTGATTGTATTGTTATATTTCATACTAACAATTTTTTATAGTGATGTTGTAATTATTTATATGTGAATCTTAGCAGAAGGTAAACGAGTACATATTTTTTAAGTCGTTGTAAGCAGATCCAATGGATGAATTCGAAAACTAGTATAAATAAGATTTACATAGTTTTACTCTGAACGTTTATAAATTATTTACGTTACATATCGTTATGAATTGTGTTTTGTTAAAACAATCTTTGATTAATTATTACAACGTAAAATATTTATATACATATTTTAGAGAAAATAGTACTGATATTTAATAGTTTGAGCTCAGTCAAAGTTTTTTCGCGCATTTAATATGTAAATAATAAAATATGTGCGTTTGTATACGTTAATTATTTTTAAATTAAAATACTACTTTTAAAACTACACATTTAAATTTGAATTTTTATAGAAACGATGACAGTTACGTATATTTTATGGCTTTAGAATTTTAAAGGAAAAAATGTTGTTCCGATTATTCAGGTATTTTCGGTCAGTTATGAAATAAATTTACAATCCCATCTGTACTTTAAAATTGAAAGAACATATTTATATGAAACTCTCTTCCAGTTCTGTTCCCAATTAAAATCTAACCTTTCAGGGATTTCCCGGAAGCCGATAGATGCTAATCTTTTAAGCCGGCTATATAGGCTTATCTTTATGACGCAAAGTATGAAGAACTTTTATATTGATACTAATATCCTGGGAATTTTGCTGGGAAATAGGAAATCCGCTTTGGTGACACTGCCTTCCGGAGCGACCCGCTGCGCCTGCATGCTTCCCGCTCGAGTACGCCACTGGATCAAACGATAAATAATCGATTGGGACTCTTCCCTTACAAAGCATTGGGAGATATTTTACATATTTTGTGTGTCACAATAACAAACAATTTGAATAAAAGGGGATAAATAAACGCAGGTGCGGACTGAAATAAATTACGGTGCAACTCAATTTAAACATTTACAGAAATATGATGATTGATGCAAATGTATGTGATGTTAAAGCTTTGATTTTATAGTATGGAGATATTCAAAAATATAAATGTGTTTGAAAATAATCGTACTTTTTAGATGAAAATTTTATCTGTGATGTCATACAACTAGACTATATTCCACAAAAAGTGAGAGTATATTTTTCATCAGATGTCAAATTCAAATGTTTTTATATTCTCAGAACAAAATAAATAAATAATTTGCTAAACTTTTCCTCTCAACTTCTATCCGGCAGATTGAAATCAATGACAAGACAAATGTAACATGATAATAGTTTCAGAAGCATTTATTTTTTATTTTTGTTAATTCTTATTTCTGACAATTAAAAGTGTTTAAATTTAGGTTAAAAGAGGATTCATATAATGAATAAATCTTTGTTGCTTCTTGAATAATAAATGAACATTATAATAATTATATGTTTAATTAATGTGTTTTTGTGCCAGCAATAACGTCCAATTGTACTTTCCATATATTTAATACGTATTAGTAAAAATAAAAGCGTAATGTAATCATCATTATCACTGTTCGATGTGAATTAATTACTTATCATCTAAAACATTTTTCTTTTCGATCGTTATTTTGTTTCGTATTCATTTTAAATCAGTTTTAGGAAGAACTGTTTTCCCACCATTCGTATACCAGACGTGCGATATTCCAGCCCGTTGCTGTCAGTTTCAACTACTTAGATACATTTATAATATTGTTGGATTGTAGTAGTCTAATACAATTTATAAATAACGTAATACTCCAAGTATAAAAAAATACTTCAAAAAAAAATACTGAAGTGTATATTTTTGTCAGCGTTATAAATATACTATGTACTCAATTAAAAAATAGGTTAAATTTAAATAAATGAGTATTTTTGTTAAAGTCTGTATTTATTATGTCACGTTTAGACACCAATTTTTGGCAATTAATTTCACATTTGTGAACGACACGAGATTAATTAATCGCAGAAAAAAATGTGCAAGTGCAACGTCATTTATCAAACTATGACAAAATTCTTTTAGGGGAAAATATTTCTTTTATTAGTCTCCCTCTCCCACATTAGTTTTGTGCAGAGTAAAGATATATTTTACATTTATAATAAATCTAACAAGTATTATAATGTTTTTTATGTGCACTGAAGTGAGTTTATATTTGTATATTATAGTATATAATGGTTATTTCAAATTGAAAACTAAAAAAAAATATGAAATAGATGTTTATAAGTATGACGAATAATAAAACAAAATTTTATATAAAACAATTATGCAATATATTAGCAATTAGATTATGATGCAACGTTAAGCAAAGGCTTGTCTTTGATAATAATTTGTTTTTATAGATTATGATTAAAAATATTGTATGGATATGTATGGACCTCCATAGTTTAGAGATATATCCTAATATAACTTGGTGTTGCTTATAAATGAATCCATGGAGGATCCATTTCATGCATTAAAGCGTTCTTAGATTTTTCAGAAACTTAAACATGTTCATATAACGCGATGGCACATAAAGATGCGTCAGGTTTTATTAAAATAATATATTGATACAATCATTAAGTTTTTGATTAATTACTAGTATAATTGTCAATGATCATATGATAATTAATAACCAGAAATCCTTAATTTATATTAGAAAAATATATGCAAAAAAGTTTTTTAAATGTAGGTGTATATGATATTTGATGGCAATAAACACATATTATGTATGATATATTTAAAATGAAGTGGCTTCATATAGAATAGATCTCAGGGGAGTTGCTCACCAGTTGCTTACAATTTACATTCCGGACCGCTGCATCAAATAAACGTGAGATATGATCTCCTTTCAGAAAGTACTAACGGCCAGGTAACCAAAAAAATAACACAATAAACCTTTTTCTCTTCCGAACACCCTTCATGTCTTTCCTCAGACTATTTGGGAAGTTTTACGAGCACACCTATTCCGCAGAAGGCCTTTGGTATATCGTTTCAAACGTGCTTTATGAAAAGGTAACACACCTATACATTTATATACACTAGTTTGAAGGAAGTTGTTTTTGATAAAAAGTTTTCATTCAATACGTTAAGTATGAAGTTACGAATTATCCGAAATTTTATGTCTATGGCCAAAAAAAATAAAATAAATGTTTTTAGTGGAAATAGTGCTTTTAATATTATATTTATGTTTATGTAACTAGATAATTAGCTAAATATCTGGCATACGGCATTTTAAATTAAGATATGCGTAACGTTTCAAATATTTTATTGTAATTTCAATTTTATACTATATTCTATTTTATAATGGAAAATTAAATAATTGACTCCTCAGTAGCCGACATATTAGCGTACAAGCGTTGGAGTCGGAAGTTATAGGTTCGATTCACAGATCTGCTAGATTTAAAAAATCAAAAAATATAGAACTGGATGTCTATTGGAATGAGAAATTAATTGTCTGGTAACTAATATTTATAAAAACTAATGTCCCAAGACATTTCGAAAAATTATGAGATCCATATACTTCACTTGTTTTACGATTTCCACTCGACTAGGGCGGAAATGGTAAAAAATAAATTAACTCATAGAAAGTATTGTCGCCCATGCACAGTCCAAATGCAATCCGGGGACTGTCAACACTTATGGCAATAATTATGATTGAGGCAGCATGCGATGTGAACATGCTATGTAACATGCGCATATTGACTAAACTGATAGTACACAACTATTGATGCGGACTTTATAATATGTAACCTGCCTTAATAATTTTCATTTCGGACTTTTTTGGAAATTTAAATAGTAAATAAAACACATATAACAATCTGATTATAATAACGATGTAAAATTTTTGGCAAAAATCAAGAAGCAAACAATCTTTTTTTGGTTTAAAAGAAGTTGAATTACTAATCACCAGTAATGTAATTTATTTTAAACACAATATAGATTCTTTTAAATAAACTTATTCTAATGATTATTTTTTTACTTTTTGTCGATATATACAGCTTTCACAGTCTGTAATATCAATAAATACAGTATGATGAACATAATATTTATTGATAGAAAAGATAATGTAACTATTTCTATACACCTGCCTATCTATAGTGTCGTAGTAATGTAGTATATTTATAAAACAATACAGATTGACTTATAGATTGTGAAGTAAAGGTATATAAAAGGAAGAATGGAAGCTTTATTCAAAGTTAGAGTGCAACGAGCTTTATCAAACTGCTCACGAACACTCCTTTTCAATTCGCTCAAGAGTTATGTTATAATACCCTTTCCAACGAAATCATTATTATATCACGTAGACTTGTATTTTTGTTACATGTATAAACATTTCTTATTGTGCTTTCGCGTATCTGACAGTTCCAACTAGGTCAGAGAGCAGAGCTACACATAATATCCTTATTGTTGGGAAATATCTTAGTCTGTAATTTCTTTTAATATGATCGATCGTTTTGTTTATTTTGTACATTCTTATTGTGTTTTATCTAACGTAACTGATTTAAAGCTTTCAGAAGTTTGTACTCACTTCCGGGTGCTATAAGATACGAATTAATGCTACGGAGTTACTAGACTGATATTGAATAATATGACCTACACATTATACTCCATTTATAGAAACATTCTTGCGATAACAAATTTATATTTTTCATGTTTATATTGATTTTATACCCTTATAAATCCCCGGTTAGCATATTTGGCAGCGTGGGAGCCTAAAAATCCGGAGAGTGCGTGTTCGATTCCCCATCTGTCGGATTTAAGCATCTAAAAATGCAGAACTGGATGCCAATATGTATTGGATGATAATACCCAGCTAAAGTTCATGAAAAAGTAGAAAAATTAAAATTTTTGCGATTCTATTATGTAAAATTCCACTAAATTATCAGTAAAGTATTTTTTTGTCAGTTGTTTTGAAATATTTGTATGAGACTCCTGTCAGCAAACTTAACAAAACTATATTATTAAAAATATGTAAATGTTTGTGTATTAAATTATTTGAAAATTATATGAAGTAGTTGAAAACCAATTTATCAATTGAACTCAATTAAGTTATGTTTAAATCAATTAAATCATATTAATGAAAATATAATTTAAAAATACTATTAAAGTTAATGCAAACTTTTGGGATAATCGACATAGAAATTCGTTTTCCAGTAAATATTTCGGTTTTGATACGGTTGTCAAAACTATGTCGAATATTTAAAAATAATCATTGAAAACTTTTCTTTTCATTCTTATATTTATAAGTCTACCTACCAATTAAATGAAACTTCAAATAATAAATAATGAAGCATGACTTAACTGAAGTAAATAAGTTGATATTTTGTAATATCTTAATAAAGTTGTGGTCATTTAATTTTGACAATATAAAGCATTGCCCAAATGTTAAAAGTAATAAACCCTTTTCATCCTATTAAAGAAGCTCAAAATTCGTTTTTCTTCAAATTTTATTGTTGATTTTGATTCTAAAAGCTTCTTGCCCGTAGAATCTCAACCATTATAAGAAACCGTGTTCAGTGGAGTGTTCACTAAAGCCGTGTGTAGTTGTTTAATTTATTTCAACAGGAAGCAAAAATAAAGCTTTCACTTCATAGTTTTCGCTTTATTTAGTCGGTGCTGGACCTACTTCTTATTATTGTTTTGCCATACATTTTTATACACAGAAATAAAAAGAAATTTACTGAAATTGTTTTATTATTTTCATGAACTTATTCTAGGTTAATCATAAAGTGGTCGCATAGTTGAATGAAAACTAACTGCTCTTGTCGTAATCAATAATACATTTATCAAATATGTATATCTCATTTTTATATCATATTCGCTCCCAAAGTGGACTATATGGATCTACACAGTGCAAAGATATCCACTTCGAAAGTGGAACATATGAAATTTTGCAATTTGAAAACGTGTCGTGACAGATTATTTTACATGAATATTGTTTGTCAAATAATTGCTCGACCCAATGGGCACTTAGTCCTGCATTTTCAGATTTAAAAAATCCAGTAGATGTGAGAATTGAACCTGCATTCCCCGGATAATGGAGCGCGCATCTTACTGGGGAGATCGTAATATATTTATGTTCTAAAAAATTTTGGAATTTTAGTTACGTATAATATATAAATATCATAATTAAATATAGTTGAGATTTGTTATAGCAAGCTTAAGTTGAATTGAATTTTTTTTTACATACTTATAATTCCTATGATAAAAGAACGTGTTGAAAATTTAATATAACCTCAAAGTGATCAACAGAGCATTCGCTCTAATAATGGCCCATTTTGAGAGTTACCTGAATAATGAATATGGTATGAGATGAAAGAAAAATAGCTTGGTTTTGCTTTGTGGTAAATTTAGATATCAGCTAACCTGTATGCTCTGTTGTACAATAGGGTTTATGGCTAAAATTGTACATTTATCGAGAGTATAAATATCACACATATAAATATAGAAAGTATCTTACTCTGCAATATTCAAATTCTATTGTGTACATACATTAGCAATATTGAACTGATATATGTACTATTTTTAATTATAAATTAGAAAAAAAATATATTTAAAAAATATATATAATGTACATCTGACTATTGTCATATTGGTGGTCAATTTGTAAACAAATGCAGTATGGTATTGGAGATAATGAGTTCAGTTCCTGCAGACTATTTTATATATTAAAAAATATAGAATGTGAGACTAATTCTTCATCAATACATTGATCAATTGACTGACAGCCAATCCTTCTAGAAATAGCCTGTTTATATAGGTTTTCACTTTGCAAATATGCATATGTAAAATTTAGAAAAAAAGACATGACTGAACTGATAAAATATTTTTCAAATTTAATTACTAAAAAGCTAAATACCGTTATTTTTGTCTACAAAGTATTTCGCACTTTATTTTTGAGATCACGATGCTTAATATTCAAAACATCTACGTGAAAATACAACTGAAATGAGACCATGGAATTAAAAATTCTCCACGCAATAAGTAAGCTAGCCAAAATAAATCATAATGTCTACCTTGTTCCATAACAAACAAAAATGAATGGAAGTATGCCGCCTTTGGATCGACTTTGCCTGACGGATAATTTACATCCTGTTTGATGAATGATTGCTACAGCTGGCTTGCATCCAAATAAAATTCAATGAAACATGAGAAATTTGGCACTTTCAATGCATTTATAAATGGCATTACTTACATTAGATAATTTAATATTTTAGAAGATATTCTCTTCCGATATCGAAAGTTGAAGCTACGTTGCCAAGCTTAAAAATATATTAAAAATGAATGCCATTTATATGGTTATTTTAAAGCGTAGTGGCGATATGATTTTGTGACATGTATAACTGAAATAAAATGTTTATAAAATGTAATGAGTAATACTACGATAATTACGATTAATTATGAAATATTGATTTTTGCGTTAGTTTTTCTTTGGTTCAAATATAATATTTAAGCTGTAATGATTAAATTTGATAATCGGATTAAAATAGAAATTAATGTACTCTATATTATGATTTTAAAATATAATTAATCGTTTCATCATTATTTTAAAGTACATCAAATAAATCATAGCTTCATTTGATGAATTAGTAACCAGAACAATGATGATATCTGATAGATGATATTAGACTAGATATATTAACCATACGTTTTATAAACATATTTTATATACAATTAAATTTATTTTATTTAAAAAAAGTAAATTTTTACAATTTCATGATGAATTATTGAAAAAATAAAACAAGGAAAATGAAGCTTTTGAAATCTAGAATATCACCAGTGGAATTTGTGTGACTTTTTTTTCTGAAACGATAAACTTCAAAAACTTTCACTTCGAATAATAACTTTTGGTATCTTAACTCAATCGTTATACTTCTCAAGTTCTCTCATAAAATGCATTCGATCTAGGTTGAAATTATATTCATTGCGATATCATTGAATACAATTCGCATTGTGGGAACAAACTGAAGGTAAGAATTATTCAACTAGGTTAAGGTATGACCTCAAACCGTTCCCTGGGGAAATCAGGCCACAGCATATCCTCTGGTTTGTCCGTCTTAAATCACTTTAAAACTCTAAAAGCATTATTATTGCTACTTGTAAATGCGTTCGTTATTCATATGCACGTTTTATCATAAAAATGCTCTCTTCAATTTGCAAGAAAATTTTGTGTTATGTTAGTCTAAAAAATAATA